>VNJR01012947.1:0-60303 GCA_008042585.1 Drosophila punjabiensis | reverse complement strand
CCTAAGTTAGGACCTTTGGGTCAATGCTCACGCCTCCATCTGACAATTGTGATCGCTTCATGTACAACTATTCATCATAACCGAATCACTAGGCTTAGTCTTGTCTTAGTCAATATGTTACACGTACCTATATATATACCTTGTACATCGGTGGCCACCGTACTTAATAAGCTAATCCCTCTAGCAGTAGATCTACTCTGATATACGTACTATCTCACGCTATAAATATGTACCCCATATCATTACCCAGCATAGAATATAGCCTTGTTAAAAATTTAAAGTAAAATGTGTTTTATTTAATATTATTATGAGAGTATATGGTTTATAAATAGTTTTTATTGTTTAATTAGGATCTTTAGGCACTAAATCTAAAAAATTCTAAAGCTATCGTAATAACCCACACACCTTGGGCACTTCTTTAGAAACTCTGGACGAGAATTGGGACAGGCTGAGGCAAAGTAATATCGCACACGCCTCAAAATATCCGTAGATTTTTCTTCGACTTCTTTAAAGTTCAACTTTGAATGATGTTTCAATATGCACAAAAGGATCTGATAGAGAACTGTTTCCGTGGGAAAATGGTACTTCAGCAACTTCAGTAACTCTTCCCTAGTGGTTTCCATAAAGTTTTGGGTAAGCTTCAGGATTAATTTTAACATTTCTGGCTTCAAGTTCTCTGACATGCTAGCAATCAGATCTTTAAAGCTCTCGGGATTCAGAATATGTTCCTCCAGAGTCTCACCATAGCCCTTGAGGTTGATATATTCATCATATAGCAACTCCACTGGTACATCAATGGGTTTTTGACAATTCCCCACAACGCTTTTAAAAATCTCATCCAGGTCAGCTTTCCTGGGCACTTCATTTGCACTACGTATGGGATTTACTCTTTCCGTGATGCAACTCGTATCAACAGCTATCTTTTGGAATTGACTCCTAAAATAAAGAGAAATAAATAAGGTTTTACAAATAATTACTTAAATAAAAAACGCCACCTTAGTTCACTTTTTAAGACATCAAGACAACTACTTCCTAACACCATTTTCGTGGCCAGTCGAAAGTTGTTAACACTATGAGTAAATAAAACTAGAGACTTTGATAGATCGTTTACACTTAAGTCCTTCAATTTCCGACTCATACGTTCTTCCTAGATTGGGTAAAAAAAAGGTTATTACAGATAAATCCTCATAGCATAAACTACCCACCAATAACTTAAAGAATATCCCATCGCATGTGCATAGATTGGGATAAATTCTTAGCATTTCTTGAAACATAATTTGATGTGAAGACTCCTGATTACGGTGAACCACGCAGAGGGATTGCAATTGCAATGTTTCCGGTTTTATGCACCGACCTGAACCTCTGAGGCTGGGACTCGGATTGCCTCCCACAGGATATGTCTTAAGCTCCACCTGACCATTAGCCAACTTGTAGACGCCACGATTTGGAGTAACCATGTAACCCGAGGGATAGAATGCACATGTAAGAAACATGTCCCAATTCTCAAAAGACCCGTGCTCGGTCACGTACACCATGCAGCAGTCCATGCTACTGTGGCTTCTACCACTGCTGTCATCTGGAATATACATATATATATATAAAATTCTTATCTTTTGTCTAGATAATTTTATATTATGGTAAGATAACAAATTTACCAACACAGCGACGACACCGAAAAACGGGGTACAGCGACCAGGATCTGCTTTGCTCCGCCAGCTTAGAATTGTTAATATCATCCACAATCATAACAAAGAATACAGCGGTTAGAGATTGTCCATTTGTAAATTTACCTATAGCATCATTAGTCATACAGTAGGAATTAATAAAACTAGTCATACATACGTTGTTCCCAAACCAAATCGAAGATATATCGTAAATTCAAATAATTCTTTAAACCGTGATTACGCGTGTTAAAAAGTTCGTTGATCTTGCTTTTTAAAATCTCCGGTTGATTCTCAGTTAGTCTGTTGAGAAGGAGTTTAGTAATAATATAAAATTTATAAAAAATTACAAACACTCACAGATCCCAGGTTATATCTTCGCCGTTACCGCTCAATAGCTCTGCAAACATTTGCTGCACTTCCCGAACCATTGGAGTGTTCATTTCCGTTCCTTCCGTTAAAAATAAAGTCAGCAGAAAGTCAATCACTTTTCGTTGCGTTCAGTTTCACAGTTTATTTATGAATGACTCGATTTTACGTTGTTTGTTTCTACCACTAATAGATATCGGTGGGCGTCTTGTTGCTGGCTTATCGATCAATGACTGCTTGATACAATTAGAGTTGTATAATTGTATCATGACAATATGATAGTACTGACACACACAACTACTTGACTTAAATTCTAAAACAAACAAAGGTGTTAAATCGCAAATCCTATTAATGAGTCTTGGAACTCCCCGAGCTTTCATAGATATTAGAAATATTTATAGAAATCTTTTATTATTTCAATTATTCCTCCAGAGTGTCTGCCAAACTTTTCAGTTATTGACATTCAATCGACGAGAAAGGTATGTATATCGATATTTTTAAAATCGTTTTTAAACACAAGGCGCGAGCCAGATGTTTCGGGGAATCCCCCAAAGCTTTTCCTTATTATATTATAATAACAAATCAAATCAGTTATATTTTTTTAAATGCTTCCCTAGTAAAAGTATAATTGCCACTATCACGTGCTAATCTTTATAAATATGGTAGTAACCCACACACTTTGTGCATTTTGTCAGTAGTTCTGGGCGGGAATTGGGACAGGCTTGGGCAAAATAATATCTAACTCGCCTCAAAATATCCGAAGACTGCTCTTCGATCTTTTTGATATTCAAGTCGGAATGATGCTTCAAGATGCACAAAATAATCTGATAGAGAATTGTTTCGGTGGAGAAATAATATTTCAATAACTGCCACAACTCCTCCCTGGTATGTTCGACAAAGGTTTGGGTGAGTTTTAGAATCAACTTAAGCATTTCCGGTTCCAAGTTCTCACTCATGCTAGAGATCAGGTCGTCAAAACTCTCGAGGCTTAAAATATATTCCTTTAAAGCAGAGCCATAGTCCTCCAGATGAACATCTTCTTTACGTAGTCTCGCTGAGGGAACCCCTTCGGGCTTTGTTATAGTTTTTAACCTGTTGTCCAGCTCTTTTTTAGAGGGCACTTCATTGGCGCTGCGTATCAGATCTACTTTACCCTCAATGCGCTTGGTTTCCTCAGAGATTTGGTCAAAAACCCTTCTGTAATTAAGTTTAAAAATTAAAATATTAAAAAAATATTAAAATAAAATATTATCTATATAAATACTTGAGTTCATTGCCCAAAAGGCTGCGATACGTTTGCTCCTTAATCATTTCCAATGACAGCCTGCGGTTGTTATTCGTGTGAGTAAATAAAAGCAGGGAATCGGAAAGTTCGTTCGCATCTGAAGACTTCTGGCCATCACGCTGGCTCTAATTAGAGAAGAAAGTTTACTTACAAATAACTTAATAGTTGTATTAATAACACTCACCAATAGAAGATATAGTATTCTGTCGCACGAGCAAAACTTCCATTTCCGAACGCTAAATAATATAGCTTGAAAATTTTGGTTGTGTTCCTCCTCTACATAATTGTGATTACGACATTTCTTAGCTGCTGCCAAGGATCTGGGCGTTATGCATCGATCTTTGCCGGTGGGCAACACGGTTTGGTTACGTTCCCAGAGATAATAGGTTTTAAGCTCCACCTGGCCATCGAGGAGCTTGTAGACCCCCCGGAAAGGAGTCACCATGTATCCCTTGGGCAAACGCGTTGATTTTACAAACTTATCCCAGTCCTCGAAGGATTCATACTGACTTATGTACACCATACAGCAGTCCTGGCTGCTACAGTTTCTCCCAGTGTTGTCATCTGAATAAAGTTTTAGGAATACAGAAAAATTTGTTTAAAGAAAATTATGTGTTGAACTTATTTTACCAACGCAACGACGGCAGCGGAAAACCGGATAAAGCGACCACGATCTGCTTTGCTCGGCCATTTTGGGATCCGAGACATTATCCACAATCATCACAAAAAATAAGGCCGAAAGTGATTGGCCATTGGTAAACTTTCCTGGTATTTGGAAATGATTCTTTAATTAACACAGAAAACAAAAGATTTAAAGATGGTTTCTTACGCTGCTTCCATATCGAGTCAAAGAATTTCGGATTAAAGACCCAATGGAATGTATTGTTTCTGTTTGCTTTAGGATCTTCAAAGTCTTTGAGCTTTTTTCCTAGAATTGCCGCCTGGTTCTGGGTGAATCTGAAAACCAGAACAACATGTTGAGATATATCTATGTAATTTATATAAATGTATTTTGTGGGTACTTACAGATCCCAAGTAATATCGTCGCCGTGACTCAAGAGTTCGGCAAACATTTGCTGCACTTCCCTGACTGTCGGGATTAAGCTTTCAGTATTTTCCGGTGCACTCATCTTTCTTTGTTCAGAAAGCTTCTATCACCACTTGTTGCATGTTGCAGTTCAGTGTTGCCAGATGCAAGTTTGGATTTTCCCCTAAAAATCTCAAAAAGTTAAAATTTCTCCTCCTCCTCAAAAAAAAACAAGGTTCCACGTATATCACTGCGCCAAGTTGCTCTTGAAGTAAAACCTTCTCTGGGGAATAAATTTTGAAAAATAATAATACCGAAATTTCCAATTTGCGCGTTCAATAAGAAATGATGTCGGTGTGCCCATAGGACTTTCATCTCAAAATGCTGAAAAGGCGCATAAAATTTCAAATTTTCGTTTTCGATAATTTATTGTTTTGCCAAATAAATAAATAAAAAAATAAAGCTAAATAGTTAAATCTAAATCTTCACGGAAAAAGACAACAGTTGTTGCTTATCGAAATTTTTATTGATTCGACTATATTCTTAATTTCGATTCTTATCGAAATTAGCATAGTTTCCCACCCTTTTCCATTTGTGTGGCATCGCCGTACCATGAGCGATTGAAGTGTGGCCAGCTATGTCAGAGAAGGAAATCCGATCTTTCCCCCAACGACGTTCCGTTTTTTAATCAGAAACGGTCACTCTGTTTGAACAAAAAGAAAAGGCGGACGCGCTGCCCGTGTTGCTCCCGTTAAAAATGTTTAAAAAATACAACTAAAAAGGCATTGTCAATAAAAAAAATAGCCGGGAAAAAACCAAAAGGTGCCATTTGAATTAAAATGTGTAAAATGAAGACCAAATCCTCATTATAAATGTAATTGACCAGCGAGCGGTGTTTCTTCGGTGTGTGGCGGCTGTTTTATTTGTTTTTGGTGGAAAATTTAAAAAAACCTTGCCGTCGAGCATACAATTTAGCTAAACAAAATAGTAAGCCGCATGTTTCTACAAATTTAAAGTGTAAGAAAGCGTCATTGAGGCGAGAAAAGAGCTGCAAAGAGAAAAATCCAGGCCCAGCATCCTTCAGCCTGCTTCTTCTTCTTCGTCGTCCTTTGCATTCCTTTTCGCCGTGTACGTGTACGTGTGTGTGTGTATGTGCGTGCGTCGCAGTCTCTCTTAGAAAATTGTGTTTAATAAATTTCTTCAAGCTGCCAATAACAAAAATTGATGCCAAAAAAGCAACAAAATTGAACTGCGAGCGTGTGTGTTAAATTAGCACTCTCTCTCTCTCTCCCCGGCTGTCTCGCTCCAACTCCGCTTTAATAACTGTTACCTAAAGATGTGTGCGTGTGTGCTCTTACCTTTTATTTGGCTATTAATTGATAAATAAATGAAAATTGAACGTGAAACGTTTTTCTGTCTCTCTGCAAGGATAACCCAATTTGATGTGCCAACCAAGGAGGACGCAGCAGAGCAACCGCCAAGCAGGTAAACATATTTATCAATAAATTTAAGAAACTAATTGAGCCAGCAGCGGCAGCACTCGGGTTTTATCTCTCTCTCTCTCTTCCCAATTGGCACTTGACGCCTTTTTGGTTGCTTCTTATCAGCATCTCATTGTTGTTGCCTCGGTGTCCGCCCCCGCTCTCTCTCTCGCGCGCCTCTTCACTCTCGCTCTCTCTCCCGGTATCCAAGTGTGTGCTTGTGGAATTTTTTCTTATGCGCTCTTTTTTACACCGCCTTTAACTTGGCCAGCCGTCATGTGTTGTTGTTCTTTTTCGTATTTACTGTAGGAGCGTTGTTGTGTGCTCTTCTTTTTCTGCGCCTTTTTTTGTTGCTATTTTTTTGCATGTCTCTGTCGCCGTGGCTGGGGGCTGACCTTGAACAAGTTCAGGCACAGTGGCACGCATGCCTGCTCGCCTGTTTGCCACTTCGCCTGCTTCCCTATCTGGCTCCTGCGCCTTTTTTGCAGTGCCTTGGCCTTGGCCGGCTCCACTGTACCGCCCGCGACGCCGCTGCCACGCTGCATCTCCCTCTAGCACGCGCGAGTGCCTGCCAAAAGATTGCGAGAGTGTTTGCATATACGGTCCTACAGTGGAACTTCCGTTGGCTGACAAAGTTAAAAGCGTTAGAGCGATTATATTTCCGCTATAAATAATGTTAGTATATAATTACTAAAATAGAGATAAAAACAATGTTAAACTGTATAGGAAATGGAAAAAATTAGTACAGTGCATGCTCGATACAAGCAAAAATTATACTTTTGTTTTTGTCATTTATTTAAAATACTGAACAACTTTTAAAATTGCTTGTTTTTTACATTTTTATTATTTTAATTTATTTAGTTAAAAAATTTTATTTGTACAAAATTAAAATGACAATCAAATAACCCTTTTGAACTCCCAATTTTAATATTTCATTTGTCATTTCTCGGTACAGTTTTGATTTATTTATTGCGACACCATATACAGACGCTATCAATCTAAAAATTTCACTTTATCAATTTGTTCTGACGCCCTAAATTTGTCAAATCACATGCTTCGCGGAATTTAAAGCTCTACTTTTTAATTGCTGGAAGCAGCTTCCGTGCGAAGCTCGTTATTTAACACTCTCTATATAAATTTCTATGCCTGAATATACTTGTATTATCAAACTTTTAAAAACACTGAAACAAATTAAAGGTTAATCAAAACGATTGTAAAGTTTTAATTTTTATCAAATAAAATAGAAAGTAAACACTTAAAAATAATAATACTTCTGGAGGTTTAAAAAATACAACCATTTTTATAAATTTTGCTTCCTTAATAACGAGTTTGAAGTAATATTTAATTTGTTTCTGTGCTACCTTTGGGTGCCTCTTTGTTTATTTGTTTGCGTATCCGCATTTCTGACTTCTATTCGCCACCTTTTGGGCCTTATGGCCCACTGATAACTGACGGTACATGGAGCGTTGGACGTTAGGCCGTTCACGGTGCGCGGTGTTGCTTTTATTGGTTCGTACATCGATCCCGAGAGACCGGGAGACTCACCGCCGACGTCACGTCAACGTCAGCGGCTTAAGTTTTTTTAGCTTTCTCTTTTACTCCCGCTCGAATTTCCGATTCCACAGAAATTTATATGTGTTTGCGAATTGTGTTATCTTAAGAGCACGTAAAATTTGCCACAACACAATTTGGATTATCATGTGACGAGTTTTAATTTCCATATTAAGTCATTACAGTCTATGAATATTGTATATATATTTGCATTCGGTTTCTCTTTCTTTGGGGAGCATATTCCGAACTTAAAAACCTTATCAAATAAAAACGCAAGTTTTCTTGTTTTTGGATTTGTGACTCAATTTATATAAAGAAGTCTAAAGAATTGCTTATTTAATAAACGAAAATGCTTTAATATAATGCTTTTAGGAAAGATTACTTTCAATTTTTCATTTCAGATAATGAAAAAAAAAGTTTCGCAATGAAATCTAATCTTCTAGCGCCTAAAAACAATAGACAAAATTGATTCTTTTATGAGATTATTGTCATGTGACAATGTCATGCCACAGTTTAAATTTCAAAATATTAATTAAATTATAATGCAGTCACTTCAATTGTTAGAAGCTATAATTATAACAACTAAAAGCATTATCTCATTTAAAGGAATGGAAACATGTAGAAATTACTAGCTTGTTTATTTGAATTATAAATGTTTTGCAAATTTTTATACATTTCGATTTTGCACATGTGTACTTGAAATTCCAACTTAAGCGTTCGACCGCTGGAGAATAAACAAACAAAAATGCGTTTCTCAATTAAACGATAATAAGGAGCGCGCTTCGCCCCACAAAACAGACAAAATGTGTATATATTGTTATATATTTAGGGGGGCGAAGCTTATGTTGATGTTTGCAAAGTTTGGAATTTATTTATTGCCGTGTAAATTATAAAAACCAGGCATGTGTGGCGAAATTTTGCATTCTTGAAGGTTTTCGGATCATTTTAATTCTGCTTCATTTCTAAATTAGGTCGTATATAACACTACATTGCACTATTTAGAAGAATTCTGAAGAAAAACTTTGCTTACTTGAGAGGCAATGCAGTTCCCAAGGTCTCTCACTTTGCAGATAAAACTGCTCCATCAGCAACTTTTCAAGACCAGCCAGGGTTCAAATATCAATTTGCAACAAATTCATGCTAAATTTTTATCAGCACAAAAATTTGCATTAATAAGCGACACAAGAAATGTGAGAATATCATCATCAAATATACATAAATTCACTTGAGGCATTTATTTTCAATTGAACTCGATAAACCCGAAGAAAAGTGAGTCACCATATTTTTTATATTTTATTTAAGATTCAGCAATCTCTTCAACACTCAAATTGTCTTGTTTTGTTTCACTTAATTCTCATTCTTTATTCAAATTCGCATAAAGGGAATATTTTTGTATATTCCTTTATTAAAATAAAAATGTTTTGTATTTTCTGCCCCGTTCCTTGCCCCGATAAAATGTTGCGAGTGCGTGCTGAGAACTCGTTTTCGCCATTCTTTTCCAGGGTTCAACGCTGGACTTTGGCCTGTGAAAATGTAAACAAAAAGGCGCGTAATTAAATTTTCATACGCAGCTAAGGAAAATGTATTCATAAATTATTTAGCGTGCGAGAGAGAGTGACCAACCCCGAAGGCAGGCCATAAAGTGGCCAGGACCCCGTTCCGTTCCCAACCTGGGTGTGTCCTCGCTCTTCTTTTTTGCATTTTTATTTCCCTCTTTCACGGTTCCTCTATCCCCACTGGCTTTTTTAATTGGCAATCGGCGGCGGCGCCCGCTGGTTTGTCACTCAGTCAGTTTATCCTTCAATCAAGCCGAATGCATTTGTCTCCGCTCTGTCATCCTGCCCCCAACACAACACCCCCGCACAACACACTATGTATGATCCCTCTTCGGGTGCCTTGAGTAATAATACTCTTTATGACTTCGGGGTCCTGGTTCGGGAAACTTCCTTGCAAAAGCTCACATACATAGTTGTGTGTATCCGATGTCCACAGCCGGAGGCTTTGCGAGCAAGAGTTAATTATGGCTTTGTGGCGGGTGTACACTGGGGGAAAACACCAGGACTCAGCATCCCTTTGTACAGGGGAAAAATTATAGTAAAATCAGTGTTCTTCTGCAAATGGGGTCTATACTCGTTAGTTGGTAATTCATTTCAAATAAAGCTTCTCGAAAACAACTCTACATCTTGTGATTTTAATATTGCAACAAGAAATATATATATAGCATTAATTCCTTCTTTCCATTTTTGATATTGGAAACATATCTTTCGGAAAGGGAAATAGGAACAAGGTCATGTGGATAATGCAGTCATAAGAAAGCTTCGCAAACATTTAAGTCAGACATATACATATATCTTGCTGATATTACTCAACATCACTTCTGTGTATTTTCTATTGAATCAAAAGAAACTTGCAAACTTTTTCTTAAAACCAGATGGGATTCTCTGAAGAGTTCCTATCGTTCTCAGTTTATAAACCACATTTATTTCTCTGAGTGATTGGCCAACGCCCACACTAGAGCCGTAGAACGAAAGATAGTGCTCGTAAATCCTGAGAAGGAGGCGGATAAACCGTCGGAGGCTCAGGCAGATTGCATCCGCATCCGGTGCCTGAAATGTCCAACATGTTTGCAACTTAAATTGCAACTTGGATTGCAATTGCAATTGCACGTTGCACCCACATTCGCTTAAATATCTGTCTGGCATCGTTATTTAGCATTGCCCCGCAATTTGTTGGCCACGTGAGAGAGAGTGCGTGCAGCAGTTGCAGTGGAAATGGAAATGAAAATGGGAAAAAGTTTGCTGTTTTTACCCACAGAACAGCACCACATAGCATGAAGGCGAAGGAAACTCCCTCTGTCTGTTGGCCCAGCATGTTGTAATTGCGGCATGTTGGCAGCATAAAACTCGTCTGGGTTTACCCTATTCCTCCCACTATATATATATATTTTTTTTTTTTGCCAGTCTGCGGAACTCCTTCAAGCCGCTGCCAGCTCCGCTGACTCACATTTTTCGACATCTGGGACAGGGCGAGTTTTTCCGAGGCTCTCAGTGTGAATGCACTCAGGGAATCGAAAGTCATATTTAAGAAAGGATTATTATTGAAAAAAGGATTTTGATAACTGATAGGAGATGCAATATTTAAAATCTTATGTATTTTGATTTGTAATTTAAAAAATACAATGATTTTCCCTTGCCTTAAACATAAAAATCTCTTTTTTATTAGCTTGACATGAGAATGATTTGTTTGCAGTGTGTCTGCCTGTGGCATGTGGCAGCATAGCACTGTGCAGCCCTACATACTTACGTAAATATATGTAAGTAAACATACACGGATGGCTACATTTGCCAGCTATCAACATGTGAGGGACATTTGTCTACGCCGACGGCGGGGGCCTAATGCTTGAGCTCTTGACTTGACTCCCTTTTGACGGCGGCGACAGGATGCCAAGTGGCGAATGCAACGCTCTCCGGGCTCTTGAGATGCTGTCGGATTACAGTGACATATATATATACTACGATCTCCAGCTGCGGACATGCCAGGCTTCAGTTCCCCCGGAATCTGGCATAAACAATGCGGGTCTATTGTCATATTATCAAACTGGGAAAATTCTAAGCAATTAGAAATCGTTTTCTCATATGCAAATGAACTTTGCTTGCGGATTCTATAAATTTGTATAAAAAGTAGCTACTACTCACAGAATAAATGCGTAAGAATACAAAAAGTAAATCTTTTTAAGACTACAGTTCAAAGTCGTTAAGGAATATGGAGAATATAATAACTTTTATTGTGGATTTAACTTTACTACTGAACTTATGGTTGTCTAGTGACATAAAGTCTAGTGCCATAAAGCCTCGCACGGGACCGAAAAACTCTGGCTAATCTCTTCCCCTAGACAAAAGATAATATTCATTATGGTTTTCGTAACATTTTTCAACTTGTGACTATTACTCACTAAACAAATTAAAGTGCCCTGGAACAAACACGGAAAAATTGCTGGAGCTTAGCTTTTTAAAGCCACAATTAAAATCTTTAAATATTTATTTGTTTTCCAGCAAGTATTATTATATATATAAGTTAAGTAAATTAAAGATAAATTCCATTTAAAAACCATTTGACATTTACTTAAGATTAATGAACATTAAAGGGGAAATACAGGCAATAGATAATTTATTTATAAGACGCACCTAAACAGCTGCTTAGCCTGAAAACACATTCTTGCGAAACAAATTATATGCGATTTTAAGTTGCACTTTATTTTACGTCACAAACCAGTTTATCAGTCAGCAACAGCAAAAACTGTGTTTTTCTCGCTATTATGAGCACCATCCTGAAAGTTGTTTAGGTAAAACCTATTTCCACACTTTCTATTAGGCAACTCTTGGATGATGTAGCTGCTACGTACTTACATCTTATTCCGAACCCAACTGGCTCATTGACTGGAAATTGGAATTGCAGTTTTCTGCACTCGTGTTACCTTGTTGTTTGTTTTCAAGTTGCTTGTTATTGAGTGTGGCGATTCGCTTTGTTGCTAATTACGAACCGTATTTAATAGCTGGCTTGGAATAAGTTCGAGTTGTTTGGGGATGTACAATAGTATTTATTTGTTTGCCTTGCTCTTGAGTGTTTAGGAATTATCTTAGTGTAAAGTGTGACTTGCAATTCAATGAAACTTTAAAATGTTACAGAGTGAATTATTGACTATAAATAATAGTTAAGTCAGAAAGCCTTAAAGCTTTTGAAAATCGCGTAAGAGCCCGTCTTAAAACACACCACAAACCATTGGTCTTTAAATATTACCTTCCCCAACCTTTCTCAATTGCAAGAATAAACCCTAAATTTACATATTTGCCGCTATTTCTACCGCAGTACTGTGTATAAATATTGCACCCTGATTCCTGCCCGAATTGATGGCAATTACCACAAGGCCCTCTCGGATATCAGTAGTGCACGTGAAAGTTGCCTTTCTCGCTGCATTGTGTTGTGTGCCGGCCCGGCCAAGTGAGACAGACAGACAACATGACAGGCATTCACAAAGTGTTTTTGGGCAGCAGCCAAGTTTTCGCCGTGCCAACCGGCCTGCCATTCTGAATGAAATGAAAACAATTCCTCCTCTGGCGGCGGCCTGCAACTAATCAAAGCCCAGATACCCGATAAACAATAGAAGAATTGCCTACCCAGAGCTGTCGATGTTTTTGTTGCCCATTCAGACCACGATAAAATTTAACCTTCGACTTGAAAAAGTTGTTCGGCATTGCTGTTGGCATTTTATCGACTGCAAAATGCCATCGTTGGCAACCTTCCCATCCCAACACCCAATCCCCTCTTCTATATTCTATATATTATAGACGACTCCGTCTAGGCTTATTTTCGTAGAGTTCACGAGAGGTGTGAACACACAGTAATGGTTGCAAAGGTGAGGCATCTGAGGCATATTTGCACAGACAGGAGGCACCATCGGTAATCATCATCCTCGGCTCTCCCTCTGGGAGTGTTTATTCAATGTAATTTCATATCGTAAGCAAATATTTGCCAGCCAATCGGAAGGTATTACTAACCAAATATGTTAACGTTTTCGAGGTCAAGCCTGTAATTTTTAAATCATACAAAGAAATGGGTGCAAATCAATCAATAATAAAATGATTATTCCATATTATCAAGCAAAAACCATATTGGCAAAAGCACAAACCCATATTTATATAAAGAATACGTTTTTTGTATTTTTCTATAAGCAAAAACGATATAAAAACATTTAATTTTTAATTTAGTTCTGGCTCTTTATTTAATTTGAAGTTCTTCTTGTCTGCTAGGTTATCTTAGTAGTTTTTCCAGACCCCGCCTGTCTTTTTCCGAGCATTTCCGACATATCTTAAAATGCTATGGAGTACCATCATGCTCCAGGGCGAAAGGGTAATCTAGTAATTGATGAAGCCGCCGAGTAATTGAATTCTTATCATGCTCAGAAGTGTCACGAAATGCAGGTCAGTTTATTTATAGGTCCGACAAAGATGGGTAGTCCCCAGATAATTATCACAATAATTAATTAAAGGTCAATGGGAACTGCCTTCAATAAGTTTATTAAAGTTCATTAAAAGCTATATATTGTATTTTTCGTAACAATTTAGGAAAGAGTTGATCTTAGACAACAATCCCATTATAACCATTCAAGAAACTAGACTGTACGTTAGTAGTTACTTTCACTAGGGACAAAAGCAATTTTGATAACAAATCTGTAACATGAAAAAGCAGTTTCCTTAAAAAAAATGTAACATGAAAGAAAGCCTTTGGTTAATTATTAAATACAGGCAAAACCACCTGAAATTGTTTACATATTTTTTAAATATCCCTACACATTCTTTAATCGCTGCCATCAAAAATGTCGTGACCGTTGGCAGTCAATTACTGGTGAATCAACCCTCGAAATCGGGCCTGCAGGCAAACTTCATTTTGCACTGCACTGTGGCCTTGGTCTGGCCTAAAGCCTAAGGCAGAAGTTGTCGACAATTCGTTCGTTTTTGGCCAAGTCTGCAGGCCCCGCAGTTGGGAAAGGTCAGAGCTTCGATTGTAATTAGTTTTTGCATATCTTGAGGCCGTCGCATCCGGCAAATTCGCTTATTTTCACCCCTGAAAGATTGTACTTCAAACCGCTACCTCTATAGAGCAGAGACGCTTTTGCTGGAACAGGACGAGCTTTGCGTGCTACAAGAACCATTAACAACCAGGCCGGAGTACAGTCCTTTTACATTAACCATGCCCATAGAAAGCTATTGACTCTGGCGGGGAATTTACATGAAAAATAAAAAGTTTATAGCGTTTCGTGTTGGCCGACCCGTTTCGGCCTCGAATTTCGTTTGTGACGCTCTAGTCGGCAATCATAAAATATTTAAATGCAAGTAATATAGGGCGGAACAGGACAGAAACCAGACCATCTGTCATTAATAAACCAATATTTTCTTATCGGAAACTTATCAAACTCTGGCGGCTTATCTAATCGAGACAGACATTGATAGAGGCCCCTTTGGGATTCAATAAAACGATAATCTTTTATTCGTTGCATTATACTGGCCTACGTTCATGGTGGCTTCGGTGCATTTTATTTAATATAAAGGCAGTACTTGGCAGTGAAACATCTTGGACAGTGTTCTCCTCTAGTTTTTTAACTATTCAGTCGAGTTAATTTTAATCAAATTGCATTAATATATGCGTTGAATAAAAAAGGTAGATATTTATTTTATTTTTACTTTATGTAGGACCTTATTTTTTTTAAAGCCTCTACGTGACTGTGAGTTCGAGTCTTCTCTTTTTGTTTTTGCCTCTTTGCAACATTATTTACGGATATGTACCTCATCCGGTTGCCTTTTATAAATATTAAATACAAACTGCACACACACTGCATTCATAGTGGGCAAACCATAATTGAATTCCAGTCAGTCCTTAACTATCTCAATATTCAATTAATCATTATTGACATACTATAATGTTTGAATAGGTTTGCACTCGGGTAAGCTTTTGCTGATAGAAAAATATTAATTTGCTAAAACTGATAAACTTATCACTATGTTTCTTTAGCAATTCCAATTGGCAAAGCTTCATAAAAAGCTCACAAAGTTTGACGTTGTTAATTAGGAACTATAAACCACACCATAACTCATTAAAATTTCATTTAGCTCTTAGTTTATGAATGATTGCTTTCCCGTAAATCACTTAATTGTTCAAGTGACCTTGTTTTGATAAGTACCAAGCCCATGTGAACTCCTTCGATAAGCGTTTAGGCATAACTTTCCGCTGTCTGCCAATTGGGTCTTATCTTTATGACACCTGTGACATACAGTTAATAGCCACTAATAGTGTTTGTGTAGCCACTTGAATTAAAAACAGGACTCTACAACTATTAATTACTATGGACATCGATAAGGTCCTAATCAGTTGGCCACGCTTAGTCATATAAAGATTCTCTTGTCAGTAAATTTTTTGTACTTTTCTAGGAAACATTTTATCACCAAATCAACCAAACATACTTATGTAGCTTTAATCTTTTGTTTCGCGACTAATAAATCGATAAGTCAGCTTATCTTGGCGCTGGCTCTGTCTCAATTGGCGCGGGTGCACTGGGGGGACATTTTAAGTTCAGTGTCGGAGGCACTCGGAATCCATCAGGTGTGCTCTGAATGAATTATGGCAGGTGCGTTGCGATGGCATGACGTCAGTTCAGTGAACTTGACCCAGGATAATGAGAGTGAGAAACCACTACGACTGCTCTTCGCTTAACCCGTTAAAAGCGGCTAACCACTTAGGAAATTGTCCACATGTCGTGCCAATCAATTACCGTAATGGCCCGGCCATTATCACTGTGATAGTGATAAGCTAATTTAATTTCTAGTCACACTCACTAACCGTTTTTTATTACCATATTGCAGCCACTTGGATCTGGAGTTAAATGGCAAAGGCACGCAGAAAACGCTTCCGTCTGAGCTGCCCGGATATAGAGTTAGATCCAATTAGAAGAAGCCGCTAGGATGGACAAGCGATCGCTGTGCCTGCTGATCATCTGCCTGAATGTCTGCCTGGTCATCTGGCTGGTCAGTGTCCAGCAGGTGACGCTGCTGGAGTCGGAGGTAATGGTCGACTTTGCCGGTATGAGCAGCACCCATCATCCGCCCACGAGTGCCAACAGAAAAGGAGTAGCAGCAGCAGCAGCAGCAGCAAGTGCGGGAGTGGGTGCGGTAGCCGGAGCAAATGGTGGAATCGCACGAGTCCGGGGTAGCCGGAGCAAACCAAACCAAATACCATACCAGCCTAGTCGCACACTTAGTCTTAACGATAGCCTAGTTAGCAATACATTCGAGCGACTGGCCACGCCCAGGCCGATGACTACCGGAACGCCCGCTTCCCTGGGCCAGAGCACCACCCACCTGATGGATCTGCCCGATTTCGAATACAAGATTAATCAGCCAGCCTGTGATAAGGACGTTAAGGCGCTGGTCCTCATCCATTCGGCCATTGACAATGCCGAGAAGCGGAGACTCATTCGAGATACGTGGGCGAAACCCTCATACATTAATCAAACGCCGCTCCGTGTGATCTTCCTACTCGGCGCCGTTTCCGGCGAGTATGACCCCTCATGGCAGAAATATATTAATTGGGAGATCAAGTACTTCGGGGACATTATCCAGGGCAACTTCCTGGACGCCTACCGCAACATGACCTACAAGCATGTGATGGCCCTTAAGTGGTTCACCGAAAACTGTGCGCACGCACAGCTGCTGGTCAAGGTGGACGACGATGTGTTCGTAAATACGCCGCAACTGGTTAAGTACATTGAGGATCCTACGTTCCCGGAGCATGAGCTCCTGGCGAAGCCGGACCTGTTGCTCTGTCGAGGGGTCAAGGAGTCGAGGGTCAAGCGAAGCTATCGGGTGAGTCCCATGGCAGAACTATGCTACAGGGGTTGCGCTTTCACGGATTTTATTAAAAAATTGAGGTTAAATAATTTAAATATAAAATAAATATAATGACTTAGACCACCTGAAATGGTTCACATCGAAGGAATCTCTTTAAATCGATAACGAACATCTGTGAAAGCGAAACCCCTTGAAAATACGTTTTAATTAATGCCGCCTTACTAATTAAAATTCATTCCTTTGCAGTCCAAGTGGCGGGTGACCTACAAGGAGTACCCCCACCGCTTCTACCCGCATTACTGTCCCGGCATGGCCATCGTATACGCCGCAGATGTAGTCCGCCGGCTGTACGAAGCGGCCCAGAAGGCCAAATACTTCTGGGTGGACGATGTGCTCGTCACGGGCATCCTGGCCGAGGAGACGGGCATAAAGATCACTACGCTGAAACACTATTTGGAGAGCAAAGCCGTTTGGCGGTTGCTCGAGGGAGCGACGGACCTAGATGACCCGCCCTTCCTCTTCACCAACGATGCTGTCAAGCCCGAGGAGGTCTTTGGCATTTGGCAGATGGCGATGGAACGCGAGCGCAGTTCAAAACCAATCAAATTCTCTAAAGCACCCGCCTCTTCCTCTTCCAACACAGTCGCGCCGGCGGTGCTGAGTGCGAATATTTCCGAGGCGCAGACGAGCTCCGGCCACAGCTAGTTTGACTGGCAACTCAATGGATTACGTTTAGTTTCTTTGGCTGTTCAGTTTTAGGGTTTCGTTAAGCTTAGGTTTTTATTTTGTAGTTATCCATAATGTTAACTGATTACTGATTACTGATAGGTAGCATTTTTGTAGGGACGAACACAACGGAACATTGCAAGTCAAGTGAACCACCAACCACCTGCCTACAATCATTTGTATCATACGGAACCGTAACTAATCTAAGCATTATTCTGATAGTCATGTATGTACATCCAATGCGAATCGCTCACCAATAAAAAAAAAAAAAACCAAGAGAGAACCAGAACACCAACAACCAACAGAAACACCCCACACCAAACTCCAACAGCAGCAGTACCAATTATGATGGATTAGAGCAGAGAGCAACCGCAGCATGGGTTAACCTTAAGCACAACTCTTAACACATAAGACAACAACCATAGTACTTAATTGAGGAATCGACGTAGGGACGCGGCTAGGCTAAATAGAGCGCGCGCTGACAAACTGAGGACTCGTAGTAAAAACGGAATCGGTGAATATATGTAGGCCGGCAATATAACCAAACCAAAAATATTGAATTCGGACAAGTGTTTAGCCCAAAAAACGAAGCGAGTATTTATTAAAATATACGTAGGAACAAATATGCGGCGTAACCCGTTTGCGCTTATATGATATTTACCTTTATTTTTTCTTTCTTTATTTTGTATTGTATTTACCGCGCAAAGTGTATTTTGTAGCTATCAATCTCTCTGTATCTCCGTATCTTATTTAATTCTAGTAATTCCAGTAACGCCAAAAGATCTGCAGAGACGGCAAAACACATTTATACGGATAAATTTAATGAAATTAAAGAATTAACATAAGTGGGAACAGTAAAGGCAGGAACGTTAACATGAAATATCAAATGGAAAGTAGGGAACGAGTCCGAGCAAACGCTAAAAAACGACGAACAAGAACGAAAAATTGTAACAAATGAAATTTATAAATGTCTAATGAAATTAATTAAATGTTCAAGTTTGTCAGAAATTATATTGAAAATTATTTCCAAATACAAATTGCAAACAAAATCGAAGGTTTTGTGTATATTATTGGGTTCTTTTGGGAGTTTAAAAAAAGTTTCTTTTTGATGAAGTATAAAAATAAAAATATTTTTAAAATAATTTTTAGCTTTCATATTTTACTATTAATTTGTGCAATTTATAAAGGAAATAGGTGCAAATTTGTTAATTTGGTTATAAGTTTGTTTTTATTCTTAAAATTATACTTTCGATTTCAACATTTTTTATTATAGTTTTCCGAAATAATTCTCTTTCTTTTATTTATTTTTCCACTGTTCTCACATAAGTTCCACACTCTTCTCACCCAACAGGTTCCACACTGTTCTCATTCCACAAAAGAAAGAAAGAGACAAGCATAGTAACAAACGCAGTTCCATAGCAATCAGCTTGTGGCTGCTAATATCATTTAAAACTTGGCGGTTCTTTAAAAAAATGTCATTGAAAACGAACATTTGTGAATAATTTAAAGCTTTTCATTACGTACGTCCGTATAGTACGTGCCTGTGTCATATTTGCACTTGGCCAGGACACGCCCGCACCTCGGCTAATTCACCTGTTTGCCATGTAAATAATTCAATGCGCGCCCGGAAAAGGTAACCCAATGCAGCAGCTGCGTTCAAGGACTTCAAAATCGCCACACCACAAATAGCAAAGCACTTGAATTTAATTCGAAAACGCCACGTTGCTCGACAGAGTCGAATTGCGTTGAATTCACATTCGAGGGCCACTTATTCGGGGCTAAGAGGGATAATCATTTGAGGGTGTAGAGCTGTCCTGCTGACAAGTAATTGTTTTTATTCCCACGGAAGGACTCGACCCTCCGGCGCGATGACGTGTGTGCCGGCCAATTGTTGCATTGCATTAGAGTGCCGCTTTTCGCCGCTTTGATTAGTCGCGTTGTCTGCCAGCTCAGTATTTCTTGGTTGGTCGGTTGGTCCGGTCACAGGTTCAACTCTGGTGGTCATTAAGTATCGAGCACAGCGACGGATAGGACACCACACTCATGGCGGCAATGGGTTCGGTAAGTGGCTGAAAGTGTAACTACTGTGTCAACATTGGGACCTTTGTAAGGAATTATTTATCAATGATTGACTTAACACAGGCACTAGCACATAAGTGGGGGGAATCGAGATAATGGGTGATTGTTAAGAATTCTGGAAGTCGTCAAGTGCGCTTTTGTGTTGAATAACCAGGTTAATAGCCGGTTTTTGTCTAGAAATCTAAAAAAGGTAATGGTAATAAAAAGGGTTCGTTAAGGAAAAGTATCTTTCAGTGTCAGTTTGACCCGAAATATTCGCATTTATTAAATATATACGATATTTACGAACATTTTATATAAAAACTTTTTGCTAAAATCAAAGTAAAACTAAGCGAAAAAACAGCGATTTTAAAAAACAATTTTATATAAAAAATAAAATGTTAGATTTTATTCAGGATACCAAGTTGGCAGTTTGTTTAAATTAATTTTTACGGTATTAATGATGTAACTTACAACCTTAAAAATGTTTGATAAAATTTATTATTATTTTTTTTTAGTTTTTTGTTTTACGAATATATCTAGATCGACCCATCTTTTGATACTTAACAACAATATATGACTGTTTTGCTGCGTTGGAAATTTCTGAATAATATTATTATACCCTGCTAAAGTATAAAAATATTCTTTTTATTTAAAACTTTCCAATAAATTTGCTTACTTACTTAAAGTATTTCCAAATTTATACATTACTTGAAATTTTCTCGAATACTTTTAGATTCCATATATTTATAATAACTTGCGTTGTAAAGGACGTAATATCTTTTGAAAATATATGACTTTCAAACTTAATTAAGAAAAATTAAATAATTCTTGTATATCACAATTACTAGTATAAAATCTTACTTTGGAATACGTAATTCATAGAGTTTAAAAGTAAACGCATGAAATTAATAGTTAATGAAAAATATCAATATATGTTATTCATCTAGAAATATTCCTCAATTTCCTATTAATAATAATTAAAAATCGAACCTGCAACCCATATTCTCCGTAAAACAATGACCTTTAGTTAACTAGCCAAGGGCTTGATTTCAATCTGGCTCCAAGACACGTGAGTCCTTAAGTGTCGTTAAAGTGCACCTCCCCTGGGCACAATTCGGGCCTCCATTGCCGGCATTAGTTTTTACCAGTGGTAATTGCTAGGCAAACACACACACTAGACACCCGCTGACAGCAATTAATTGCGGTGTGTGTGCCATAGTTGTGCGTTGTGTGTGCTCGAGATTATTGATAACTGTTAGTCGACTTGGATCAAGCGATCCTAAGGATGTGGAAGGAGCAGCGGCAGATGGAGCGGCAGATAGAGCAAGAGGAGGGTCCTTCAGATGCGGACTTCTTTGAGTGGCGCCGCCTTCGTTAGCTGCAAATTATTTACAAGTGCTGGCAAAACAAAGGCAACATGCAACATGCAACTCCGCATACTTGCCACTCCGGTACTCCGGTACTCTGGCACTCGGCAACTCGGCACTCCAATGCGATCCACTGGAGGCTGCTGTTTTTGGATCGCAAGCTCTGTAAAGATGTGTGTCAAGTCGAGAGGGGGAATCCCCAGAACGCGGAATACATACAGGAGCGAGGAGGAGTTGCTGCTCTGCCACTTGTCTGCCCCTCTTTCAAAGCATCGTCCCTGCGCCGGCGCCGGCATGGTCCGCACTCTTTTTTTTCGAAGCCAGCACCAGGCATCATCGGCCAGCATCGCATCGGCAGCGATTTGATGGAGTGACGATGCTCGGCAGCTGTCGATTGGCCAGTTTTTAGTACAACATCCCGCTCGGGCCGCAGAGATACGAGTGGATACGCGGACTCGGGTCCTGGTGCTGCCGCTGCTGCTGCGCTGCTGCTGCCTCTGGCCTGGCTATAAATGTTTTGTTTTTCTGCAGTTTGTTGTTAGTGCTGAACGGCAGTGAACGGGCAGCGTTTGTTGGTTGTTGGTCTCTCGCACACTTAGAGGAGCCCAAGGAGTTCGGCTAAGCAGAGAGGGAGTTTTTGGCACATGTTTTGGTTCAGCTTCAGCTTCCTTTTTTCGCGCCCGCTTCATCTTTGCATCTTCGCATCCTCCTAGAATCCATCGCATTCTCGTAAACTACCGCCCAAAAATCAAGTGCCAAGTGACCAAGGAAGTACACACAACACACAGAAACAACATCCCCTCCCCAGGACAATCACGAAAAGGAAATCAACAACGGAAAGTGCAAATTACAACCTACACACAACAAATTTAGCAGTAAACACACAGTGAAAAAAAAAAACACAGATACAACCTTTTGAGGGACAGCAACCTACGAATTTCTCAGTGCGTGACATCCAAACAACAACTACAAAAACCACAACAGGTGTTTCAGCTTTAACTCGTAGAATCAACCGAAACTATCTATAAGGCAGAACAAAGTCGTAAAACCTGCCAGCAGCAATTAGGAACTGTTCATAATTGATGAGGTGAAACTTGGATTTTGGTGCGTGTCAACTGATTTGGATCCTTATTACTATTTGTATCTGTGTTTCTGTGCGTGTGTGTGTCTGGTTCAGAGTGTGCGTGTGCCTGCCCCGAGGGTGTGCGAGTGTGCGTGAGTGTGTGTGTGTGACTGCTCGGCTCGGCGCACGTGCAACGAAAGATGGTCGAGGAGTTCCTGGAGAAGTTGCCAGAAATCGACACACGGTACGAGGTGAGTCCCAGTGCCTGCCGAAGGCCTGTCCCTTTTTTAAACTATTCAGTCATCAAATGCAGTGAGCAAAAAACTATACTAATATTAAGATATTTCTAAATCGAAATTACAAAGAAAACAGTGTTGAAAGCATACCTTTAGCTTTATTTAAAGTTCTTAAAGCCTAGCTTTACTTTTAAAAAAAGTTTTTGGGTGCCTGAAATTAGGCTGTGAAAAATTTTCATGACTTGAACTTCCACAATTCAATAGTTGAGTGCAAAATTAAAAAATTAAAGCAAATTCTTATGCTCACCAATCAATGATATTTACAAAATTTTCTAAAACCAGAGAATTTTTTATAATAATACTTAAATTTTATCAAAAAAAGGAAGTCCTAGTGATCTAATAAAAATATGGTTTATTCAATTTAAAGCTCGTAAATTAATACATTTAATTTTAAATAAAATTCTTAATGAATTTTAGGACACTACCAACACAATACACTTTATACAAAATCTTACTTGAATTATTCCAAACTTATTCCTAATAATTTTTTTTTAAAACCTTGGATCTAACAGGTCTTATCTAGTTTTAATTATAATAAATAAGAAGTCTTTTTTAACACATTTAAATTCTGCTAAGAATTTTAACAACACTCATGAGAGTTGAAACACAATAAAATGGCCAACTTGGTTATTCGGAATAACTTATTCCCAAATAAAATTCTAGTGGCTGTAAAAAATCTTTTTAAAGCTGTCGAAAAGTCTGAACTTTCCTCTTTTTTACTCCCGCTTTCGAAATGAAATATTTTATGGCATACTTTTGTGAAATCTCTAAGGGTTTCTTCCCCACCAAATGCAGAAAGGGCAGAACAATGAAACTAAAGGCCAATTTGGTTAATATTTTCCGCCGTGTACGTCTGCTCCATTTCCCATTGTTGTGCTGTGTTCCTTTATTTTTTAATCACATTGCTCGGCTGTTTACCGAGGCTTTGTTTTGCGTCCCCCAACAGCAGAACAGCAGCTGCTCCTGCTCCTGCTCCTGCTACTGCTCCTGCTGCACCGACAAGGCAAATATCCAGCGGCGGCCATTGTTTTTCCAGGCAGCACAAGCACCTGCCCAGAGCCCAACTTCCTGGCTGGCTTTCAAACGCTTTTTTGCCACGCTGTTTGTTTTGCCGCTCAAATTACATTTCCCTACATGGATTCGCATTATGCTGAGTGTACAACTGAGCCGGGGATTCCAGGGATACCTGCGATTCCGTTCCGCCAACTGCGGCCCGGATATTTAATCAGTTCGCCACCGCCGCCACTGTCTGTTGAGTTGAGCTGCAGTTACACACTGCACTTAGCCGAGGCTCTTTTGCCTTTAGCATTTGTTTTACGGCGAATATTTGGCCAAAGGCTTCCCCCGAGGAGGCTGAGAACAGTAGTAATAGTAGTAGCACCTGAGGCTCAGCCAGGCATTAGCCCAGATTCGGATCCAGAATCAGATCCTTTGTCTTGCCTGAGCTTTCTTCAAATATTTGGTTTGCTGTTTGGGCGCTGCCTTTGGGGTCACAAAAGCCAGATCAGTTGGAGGCTGCACATTTGGGGATTTTGGATTTGGAATTTAAATCGGTTGTGAGCAGCGGATAATTACATGTTTGCATATAAATACTGCTATCTATTTGTTTAGCGGAATTTAAATATGTGGGCTAGAGCGAAGGCCAAAGGATAAGCACAAATACAAATAGAGGCAATCAAATATTTAGCTATTGGAATTTACGAATTGCAGTTTGTTGGATAAATAACAGACATTTTTCCATTTAAAGTTTTATAGAAATTGTGTACATTGGTTGCAGTTAGTTGCTTGGTGTTTAGAAAGTTACAAAAAAATTATACATTTCGGAGTAGAAGTTAAATTAAATTCCTAAATCAAAAGAAAAAACTACCAGCTTATAAAGGAAGTTGTTACTTGAAATAACATAGAATAATTGTAAATATAAAAGTAAAGAAATTCTATAGACCTGAAATACTTATTCAAATTAAATATGTAGGCTTTTTTTGTTAATTATTTTTTGACATATGATTTTAATATAATATTAAATTTTAAATATTTAGAACACGAAACGAAGACTTATTGCAACCCTTTAAAGATTTTAAAAACATTTTAAATAAGGCGGTTTTATTACGCTAAGAAGGTTAAATAATTTATAAATTCAAAGCAGACTCCCCTTAAATTATTAACCCACATTTTCCAATTAGTTTTTGGACTATTAATATAATGATAAATGCTCTTGAGCTCCGATACAAACCCCTCGAGAGAGTAATTAGGATTTAGGCACGTTCTTGTTAAATGTCACTTGCTAGCAATTGATAATAATGGCTCTCTGGAAACTCCTTTCTTTAAACTACTATCGATTTAGTCTTCAGCTGTCTCTTCAAGCCACAACTATTTTCTCGAATTTATTTCCCAACCCCAAACTCCCTGCCGCCGCCACTCGAAAGTTTCCCGTTACAGCACTCGGTTTTCCCCGGAAAAGCCAAGCCCAGAAAGTGATGGTTCAGTCAACAACTTGAAAGGCAATTAGCGCACTTCTCGCACGGACTTTAGTGGGTAACTGGGCTAGCCTGGCATTAGGAGTGGAAGTGTAAGTGCAAGTGTGCCTGGGACGGGTTAGGGTCATCCGGGGCAAAGGCGAGTCATGGCCAACAGTTTAGCGAGCACATTAACTTTATTAGCGCGATACAATTGGGTAAACAGTGCACCCCAAATACACAAACAGTGTGTGTGATAATTATGCGGCACACATGGGTAACAATGGCGGCCGTGAGAGGTCCTTGTGAGTCCTTTATGACCCGCAAGAAGAGAGAGGCCAGACAAAGCCCCCGCAGAAAACTAATAAACAACAGCCGACCGCGATCAATAAAATTTAATTATTCAGTATATGTGGCAAAGTACAGGCCATCAACTCATGCTCGGCACTAATCCCGCCAATGGCTTATTTATGGCCCCGTGTGCGTATCGTCCTGCGAGGACCCAGGACCTCTTTTTGTCTGTGTGTGTGTGTGTGTGACTTACAGCTGCGGTTACGGTCACGATGTCGCTACAATATACCCGTTAATTTGCATGACAAAGTAGCAGGCCGCCGCGGCCCCGCTGAGGGCAAAGCGGAAAACTGGGAAACCCAGCAGGGAAAATGCGGGAAAAACCGAAGCGAACGGGCGACAGACAAGTAAATGAAAATGTTTAAATTTACACGGAGAGCTCAAATAAAATAGGGTGGAAAAAAACCAGAGCAAGCGGGAGAGTGGGGAATGGAAAAAATGCTGGACATCGAATTTCATCCTCCAGTGTCCTTGCCGGGGCAATTGCAATCGCCATTTTCAGTGCAATTGCAATTGCATTTAATTAAATCCGAGCTGGGAAACCGACAATTTGGCGAAATTGAAATCGATGCGACAGCAAATGCCAAAGTTTCCACCGCCGCCACATGCAAAAAGGTAAAGAGAGAGATGTGCTGACGGCATCGTCTCCTCAAAACTTGCAAAGCTCATTTGGCTTGCAAGGATTTACCACGAGATTTATGCAAATTGCACACACAAGCCCCCAGTGGCAACTTTGGGGTTAAGCTAAACGTAATTTGGTGTCAAGTTTTCAAGCCGGCAAATTTTCCTCATTCCTCATTCCAATTTATAGAAGCTGCTGTATTTATTTATTTTATTTTATGGATTTCTCTGGGGCCTTAATGCATTAATATTTGTGGGATTTTCATTTATTTATTTTTTCTGTGGTGCGATTTTTTTTTTTTCTAACCTTTTGATTTTATAGGGTTTATACATTATGTAATATATATTCATCGAATATTAAATGGATATTGAATTTATGGAATAGCCAATACAATTCAATACAATTTAATACATGAAGTGCTAACTAATGATTGATTAAATTAATAGATTTTTAACAATAGTTGATTTAAAGTAAAAATTTAATCAATAAATCTATTAAAATGGTCTGACATCTAGATAATTATAGTTTTCAATATAAAATATAACTTTTTTTATTTTGTAAAAATCAAACCGTTAAAAGGCTTTTTTATTTTTTAAAATAAATTTATTTTTTGTTTTCAACGATATGTACAATAAATTAAATAATTTCCTTCAGTTTGCTTTACATTATCGATTCTAAAAGTTATTTTTCAGTTTTACTAAGTACAGTGGAAGTGAATTTGTTTTAGGTTCTTTCCGAGTTTGGTTTATTTCCAATTAAACTGATATTGCAGAATTAAAATTAAATAGTTTATGAAATTTTATTGACTAAACTGTTGCATTCATTAATTTTTCATTACCTTGAATTAACTTTTGGTAATTCAACATGAAGTAAATATTTGATATGGAGTGGTTTATGGGATTACCCTTTCGCATTTCGCTCGAAAACAATTGCCATTTCAGCCCCAGGCTTGGTACATTTTCTATTAAATTCTTTGTCAATGAATATTTATTATGTGTATATATTTATTAATTGCATTTTGCTATATTACCATACATAAAGCATATATTTTTCCGTTTCGTATTTAATTCACTTCCATTTCTCCAAGTGCTTTGGCTTTTCTATATCCTAAATTGCCCCACAATTTATAAATGTACTTTTTATTTCCCTTTTTATGAGAATGTTTCCCATATAATTCTATTCAGCATTCAGCACTTTACTGCAAAAGCATTTGTGTAAATTGTACTTATCTAAGTTTATTCGCATTCATGAGAATGAATCTTCGTTTATATTCTATGCAGGTTTTTGTTTATTTGCAAACAAAAAGCAATTTCGGCAACATTTTAATTGAAGCCCAAACCAGTCGCTGGTCTATAGCCTTTTCCTGCCAGCCAGCTCGGGAGCACACCTGTTCAGTCCCACTCCGATCTCCGCTCTCCAGGTGGCTTAGTGTCTCTTATCCGGAACAGACACTCGTGGATCCAGTCCACATCCGCACATGGCAGATTTCTGGCAGGGAGCCAGCAAACACAGAGCAGCCGAAAACTCACAACGACATCGTTGAAAGTTTGTCACATTTTGCAGGCAAAACATTTTCAATATGCAGGAGCCGTTAATATGACAGCCCGAGCTGGAAATGTGGCGCGGGGGGAAATGGCGATGGGGGAAAAGCCGGGAAAAACTCCGCATAGGACCCATGCATTTAGATTGCTTCTGTTTTATGGTATCCGGAGAGCAAGGAGCAAGGAGCGGGGCACGTGGCGGGTCACATGGCGTATGCGTAATATGCTGCATAATGCGTGTTTAGATCAAAATTGAATTGCGCATTTTACATGTCGAATACGTGACGTGCTCAGCCGCTCAACAGCTCCCCACGTGCCCTTTGACCCCTGGCAAGGCAGCTCACATTTCCTCTGCATTGTCCAAATGACTATGGTGAGTGAGTGTGAGTGACGACGCAGATTTTCCTGATTTTCCCCACATAGCTCACATAGCTCTCTCCCTCGAGGGGGGAAATTGTTTGCTTACGGAGATTTTGGCTTAAAATCGCTTTGGGGTTTTACTTTTTTCCTTGTTTTTTTTTGGAGCCATCAATCAAACTATTATTTGACGAAATAAATTATAAACTTCATTCCTGACCGAGCACAAATCATCAGCAGACAGCAAAGAATACAGATTGCAGTTCATTGAGATAAATGAAAATGAATATTTATGCAGGCAAAAACAAAGGAGAATTGTGGAAATGAAAATAAATATTTGAGCGGGTACATAGAGAAAAATTATTGTAATCAGCTTTATTTATGAAAATAAATGTTAAAATAATTTGTTAATAATTGGTTCCTGATTCTTTAAGACTTTAACAAGTTTTCTTTTCTCTAAACTTGGTGAAGTCTTGAAGAATTAATTTGTTTCAATGCGAAAAACTGAATTTTAATTTTGTTGTTTGATTACATTTAATTTTTAAATTTCCAAAGATTTAAAATACTTCACAAGTTTCTTTACTTCAAAATCATAATGAAAATAATACTTTCCTCAATTACCTAATATTCCTTTTAAATAAATGTTCTCTCAGTGTTCATTTTATTTCGTTTTGCCATACCAGCTCTCTCCCTGTTTTATATTTCACTTGAACCCCTGGAAATTCTCATTTCCTTCATGACAATCATTGTGAAATAATTTACGTTTTTATATCCTGTCTTTGCCATCTGGCCGAGTGCATTGAGAAGCACTCACAGCAGACATTTCATCAGCTAATCCGTGGAGCAGCAGCTAACCAGCGGATCAAATGCGTTTATTACCCAGCTAATCCTGTTAAATTCATTAATAAATGTCGACGAGTGAGCCGAGCATAATCCATTTTACCCAATCCAACGTCCCGAGGTCCCATTCCCCGAGGGCACACTCCGCTGGCTGCACACAATACAGATACATATATCCGGGCGAATATATCACGGCTGGCTGGGCAAGAGCAGCTGCTCGTCCTGCTCCTGGTCCTGGTCCTGGGTCCTGGCCATCCGGTCCGTGCAGCTGGAACCAGTCAAAACTGGCAAGCGGGCTATCACAAAAAGTGATAACTCGTTCCGATAAGCAGGCGGCAAACATATTGCCGACCTGCCGCCGGGGCGTATGATTGATGACAGTTTTGCATTCGTCTTTGTGTTTTCACACAGAAGTCGTGGTTTACAAGGGTTTATTATAGTTTGGGGAAGATATATGGGCATGTGTAATGGGGAAAAGGGAGTGGTTGTTATTTCTTAGCTGCCAAAAGACTTCTCTGCATAGTTTTTCAGAGTCTCTTTAATTGATTTAAGGTCGAGGTTCAGGTTTATTTTTTAAGTAAGATGTATGGGGTAACCCAAAGTCCTTTCTATAGCTTGTAAGCCTTTCATCTCCTGCTTTCATTGTATTCCATGTCTCCTTGCAGGATATTGTGCCCATGGAACAAGTGAGCTCGATGGTCTCCAACGGCGGTGGTAGTGTAACCATGCAGCGCGATGATGAGTACAGGAATCGGATCATGAAAAGTAAGTGTGTCAGGCAGAAGGCTGCCGAAGCAACCGAAAACAGAACCCCATCCCGAAACCCCAAAACCCACCCTCCCCCTCCCCAGCAATCACACAGAGAGGTAACAACTGGCAGGAGGACTCCATATATCCCTGACCTACTGGCTTTGCAGTTGACATACTTAGTTTAATCCCAGCAAACATGCCTCCTAGAAGCCTACCCCAAGACCGAAAACACCCCCCGCCGCCAGGAGGGGCAAATAAATAGCGTTTCACATTTCGCTTAACCGTTTTGCATCCCCTTGGCCGCCACAACATCCACACTGCCCCCTGTCCCGGTCCCTGCCTCCCCAGAACCCACCCAAAGCCCCCCTCGTCTTTGCATGCCTCACACTTACAACATACACACACGCTGCGGCATGGCTGTGCCTTACTCTTAGCCTAGATTTAAGCCAAGCGTAGATGCAATCGTCATTTCCACACTACACACACACACATACCGATCCCGTCGTCACGCACACTTGTGTAATTTGTAAATTTGTCAACTAACCAGTTTCTTTCCTTTAAATTATATATTAAACGTAAACTCATTTCATGATGCTTGCCCAACAAATTCGACGAATTTGGAACGCTCTCTCTATATCTCTCTGTACAAATTTGCATATCAAATAATTTGCAAACAAAAAAACCAAAAAAACCAAACGCATCATCAAAATCCAACTAACTAACCAACCAACCAACCAAAATAATCAACCAAACGCTTCTCTCTCACATCTCTTCATCTGTAGTACGTAGACTTGGTGAGTCCAAAATGATAAATATTTTAATAACCACTCTTTTTGCCTTTCGGTTTGTATACTCTTCCATATATATATATATATATAACATATATCATCATATTTAGATAATGATGGTCCTGGGGCCGGACCGGCGTAAGTATGATTTCATTTCCAATTGAGATAGTTTAGCCGAAAATTAAGTTCCTGTTGCGAGTGCATAAATGAAATATTTACAAGGGCCTGATTGCTCTCCAGTGTGCAACAGGGCGTATGAGCAATGCACTTCATGGGCTGCGACGGGTCTCGTGTGTGTGCAGCATTGCGTGTGTGCGGTGTGTGTGTGTTTTTGGTTCCAGCTTGGGTAAAACGCATTAGCATTACATTTGCATTTACATTTACATTTACATTTACAGTTGCGTTTACATCCATATTACCATAAGCATACAAGGGGAGCGACCAAAGAAAACGGTCTCGGGGGGCGTATACTTAATATCTGGTATATATGCTTTCCACTGCTGCTGCTCTTGTGGCCACTGTGGCAGCTTCAGCCAAAGGCTGTTGGCGGTCAGACAACTTCATTTAGGCCAAACAGAGAGCTCCTCATAAACCATTAGGCTGCAAATTACTGGACCAGGTCACAAAGGCCCCGCAAAAAAGGGACAGCATTTTTCATCATTAGTTAATTTGGGTCCCCAGTTGTCCGTCCGTCCGCTCTCTCAGAGGTCTCCCCCTTATGTTCGACCCACAAAAATTTTTCATAAACTTGGCATTTACCAGTGGCAACGAAAACAAAAGTAAGAAACAAATCATTTGCAGGCCAGCTCAAAGGCGGTCGCCGAATAAAAGAAATTAAAAAATGGGCCCATCTAGACCTGGGCCCCCGGGAATTGGCTCCTGCCAACACAATGCAGGAGCCCTGGCAGCAGTTCAATGCTCCGGCTATGTGGCCCTGGCCCTGCTGCAGCAAAACTTAAGGAAATCGCCTTAGAACCCCAAAGAAGACAGACAAACACAAGCACAAACAGACAGAAATGGCAAATATTTTATGTCTTTCATTGAAGAACTTTGCGCAGGCTTTTTCACTTAAGTGCACAGGAAAAAAATAGGGGAGAGCGCGACATGACTTATGGCCATCTTATCGGATTAGATAAATAAGAGAAACCTAATTTAAAAGTTCCTTTTAGAGTTAAAAAGCTATTTATCATATTTAAATTAAAAGTGACAGAATTAAAGAGAGGATTTTTTGACTCTTTTTAATTTTTTTTTAATAAATTATAAAAAAAAATAAATCTTATTTAACTTTTTCAACGAAAATTTCTGTTAAAATACCTACAACAAAAATATAGGATTTAAATTTTAGTTTAAATCTGAGCCTAGGTATTTATGTTCAAGGTGTCACAAATAAGAAACAAATTATCTTAAAACCTAGCAGCCGCTCAAAGTATTAAAAAATTAATGTTAAATTTTTTAAAGGTATCAGAATTACAATCCAATCAAGTTAAAAATGTCTTTTATATTTCTAAAGTTGACTTTAAATAATTTAACTTAAAAAATATACTTTTAAAACTCTTTAATATCTAAGGTCCTTCAAAATAAAATCAAATTAAAAACTCAATTAAATACATAAAACTTCAACTTCTCACTCAAAACTAAAAACCTCCTAGTTTTTATTCCTTCCTGTCTTTCTAGTTTCCCGAGAGCCACACACACATAACTTTTTGCTGTGCATTGAGCCCAAAGTTTCCCCTTTGCCTTTCGGTTCGGTTATGAGTTTTCCGCTCAGAAAAGAACCAAAAAAAAGTAAACCAAACCGTTGAAGGAAAAATAATAAAATAAATGTCTGAGCATTTTTCTCCATCGAACAGATTCAAATGATACGTTTGAAGCATGCTTGATGCGCAGAGATTTTTCACAACTTCCACGGCGGATGTTCGCCGTTTTGGCCAAGACTCGACTGGATGCCAGAGATATTGCATATCGATCGGGTTGAGTGACTGTGAGTGTGCGAGCGTAACCCCCAAGGCGATTTTGGTGAAGCGGAAACAAGGCATTTAAATGCTGGAAATTGAGTATTGAATAGTTGGCAAACAATTGCAAAAAGGTTAAATGGAAACTTCTAGCAATTACTCGTTGGAAGAGATTCCTTTAAAAGGGTTAAGCGGCGGGATGAGACTTTAAAAAATGCCATTAATCAGGTCGGAATACAAGACGGATCCCTTTGGCTAAATAGCTTGCCAGTTTAGCTGCCATTAAAGGACAATAATAGGCCCTGTCCGCTCATCGTACGGTCTCGTCGTCTGGCCTGTCAGTCTGGCTTTACTGTGAGATCCTGTAGCTCTGTAGTGTCCCGTATCCTGCATCCTGGCATCTGGCCAAGCTTTGACAATATGGCTGCGCTGGCCAGACAAAAGCCAACGAAGGCGGCCCAGAAAATGACGCATTTGGGTGCAAGTGCCTCGTGTGGCCTCATGCGGAAGTTGTTAATTTGACGCACAAAAGGCAAATGGCGATAGAACTGGCACAAGTGCCGTTAGCACGAGACACGACCAAGTCCTGCTGCCTTGCCGCTGCTTTTGCTGGTGCTGGTGCAACAGGACGTATACGTATTCTGGTAATTACTAGTCTGCCCCAGCGGCCATTACAGCCATCTCCTTGCAGTCTTAACTTGTTGCCAGGTTTAGTTTCTCCCTTATTTCAGTTTACGAGCAACATGCGAGGTTGTGTATATTGCAGGTGCGCCAACGCTAAACCCCTCGGCCAAAACAAACACGAGCAAAACCAATTAGTCTAATTTATATCAATTCAAAGACTAGTTTTTGCTCATTAGCCAGCAGAGTCGGGAAATGGAAAATGCAATTACGTGTTTGAGTCAGCAACAAATGTTGCTCCTTAGACAAGCAGGATAGACAGAAGTAAACGCAGAGATAGAAGTAGTTTACAGGTACTTTAAAAGTAAATATTTTCAATATTTCTCAGAGAGAGTTTCAAGTTATATTCAATATTTTCTTTATAAAGCCATAACTTGGTCTGTATAGAAATAAAGTAAGATTATTTTAAAGGTATTTCTCTTACATAAATTCAGCCTATGAATAATAAATCTGTCTTTCCATTTAATATCCTTATCTGCAAATAATAAATTCAAGATGATACTAATATTAGTTATAATAAATAATATCCCACAACCAAGATACCATCGTTCAGTATAAATATTCCATCCGCTGCAATCCTTTCTCTGTGTAATTAATTACCAACACAATACCCGCATCCTTTCTCTATTTACCCAGAGTTCGCCTTGAACTCATCGGTTGTATTAGTTTTTTCCCCGATTTCCCCGATGAACAAATGAAAACTGCCGCCGCCTTTCAAATATTTACAATTCAATTTGACAAACACAAAGATAACGAGCCAACAGCACACAGTTGTTGCTGATGTCCCATCGGCGGGCGGAGGACAGCATTAAATATTCAGGTTTATGCAAGCATGTAAATGCCAGCCGAGAATCGCCGAGGATATGGCCAAGAGAGAGGGTCCTTGCGTGACTTTCGCCCAGAGAAAGTCCTGCCGGGAGGCTAAGCCGGCTCGAGCCTGCAGTTCGTTGTTAGAATGGCCTACTTGCCGGCCACCAAGAAGGAGAGAAAGGACGAAAGGACACTGATGCGACAGTTGACAACGCGGTCGAGTTGGCTCGAGTCGACTTGACTCGTCTTGACTTGACTGATGCAAAAGCCTCAGCGGCAGTCAAATGAACACTGGCATAATGAAGACGGCCGAGGGGGTGAGTGGCAACAATAACAGCGGGGGGCTGGATAGGGGGTTGCACTTGGAAAAAATAAATAATAGGAAAATAGAGGAAATCAAGAAAATTCTTAAAGAGTTCCAGAATATTCTAGGAAAAAGTGTGAAAAAGTGTACAAAAAAATCTTATAAAAATTTTGATTGACGTTTAATAACTATGACCAATAAAGGCGTTATTTCTCCTAAGATATATAATACCCTTTCTCATTTAAAAATTTGAATAATTTCATCTGCTTTTTCTACCAAATTTCCCATAAATCTCAAACCTTTTTTGCCAGTGTTTAATCATATACATTTCGGGGCTGCACATTTATCCTAAACTAGTTCGAGGTTGTCACCAACAAAAGAAGGCGACTCTGTCTCTCAAAAGGCATCTGCGAATGCTTGGCCGTAGCCGTAACATCATCGGGCATCATCGCATCCGGCAGTCCACATCCTGCATCCTTGAGCTGAATACGTTAGCGGAAGGCGAACCGTAATTTTCGAACTATTAACTTGTCCACTGTCAATGGCAATTAGCATAAATTGCCACCGAGCGAGCGCGCGCGCGGCCCTCCGCTTCGAGCCAATTGTTGGCTAAGCGCAAATAGGGGTAGATTATATATATATATATATATCTACATATGTATTCTCTCATACACCCGTGCACTCAATAAACAAGTAAATAAATTTAAAACCATTCGCTGGGCCATCGTTCAGTTCGGTTTGGTCTATAAACTACGGAGGACTTGTGGCCAGAGGCTAGCGGACAACAGCAACAGCAAGTGAACCAAGTACCAGCAGCGGCACGTTGCATGCCCCCCGGGTGTGTTGTTATTAAATTAGTTTTCCGTGTTTCCCGTACGGGGTACATACCCCTGGCTATTTTTCCGGCTTGCGGACTCCGGCTACGGATTAAGGACTCCGGATCTCGCCAGCACCATGAGCGTCGGCAGCAGGAACGCCATCTTACGTACGGTTCACTTGACAATCGTCGCTGCACCGCTCATTGTTGATGTTGTGGCTTTGGCTTTTCCTTTGTGGCTGTCCTAATTTAAGTGGTGGTGGCGGTGTTGGGAAAACTCAGAGGGAAGAGGGAAACCAACCGAGCTGGAAAACTTTGTGCCCGAAAAACTTTTTAATAGAGTTCTTGGCGGCAGAGAGCGAGAGCGCTGTGCTTAAAGCGCAAATTAAATAAACGTTTCGGTGGAAAGTTTTGTGTGTGTGTGTGTGTGCAGGCAACTTGTGGCAATTAGCAAGTGGCTTGCTGTATTTTAACTGAATTTCCTCACGGCCAACGGTGTACAGCAAAAGCCCCAAGATATCGGACCGCACCGACAGCCTGTGGCAGACGACTGCCACCAGCATGCAACAGCCACCACAGCGGCATGCCAGAACCACACTACAACAGCACCATCAGCACCACCAGCACAATCAGCACCCGTACCAGGGCCAGCACCACCAGCTGCCGCTGCACCACCAGAGCCACCAGAATCCCCACCACACACCGCGCACCGCCGGACGCCACGCCATGCTTGGCAGCAACCACAGCAGCCAGCGCGAGGCTAGTGTGTCGCCCCGCCGTGTGGCTCTAGACACCACCGCCTCGGGATCCACCAGCGGTGGCTTTGGGTTCAGTCGAGGTAAGCACCAGCAGCGGGAACGAAAGAAAAGCAATCTTGGCGTTGGCTAAAACTTGAGAAAAGTTCCCTTGCCCTCGAGCATTTCATGCAAAATCCCAAGATCTATCACCAAAAGTTTGGAAACTTGAGTCTAATGGCATTTCTGAATTGAAAGCTGTCAATTTGTGCCTTTTCTAGACAAAGCTGAGCTTCTTAAGAAATTTCAGAGGGAAAAATATATATATTTGTATTTAAGTTTAAATAATCCTAAAGCAAAAGGAATTAAATTAGTCCTGAAATGTACTTAAAGGGATTGAAGTTTAATGAATATTTCAAAGATTCTGAATCAAAAGTTGTAGCAGGCTTAAGATTATGAAAAGCATTTCATGATGCTTAGAATATTTCATTTCTCTTTTTTTTTGGTGTGTATGTTCTCTATTTTCATTTAATTAAACAACACCCATACATATATTCAAACTTTTCTGGTTTTATAATTAAACTTGAAATATATACAATATATATTCAAAACTAGACTTGCCTTCATATTTCACATTTCATAACTTCTTTTTTGAGCTCTCAACTAGAATGAGAAATAGTTTCATGAAATACAAAAAATAAAACACTAAAGTTATCCTTCTTGCTGAAATTTCTATTTTATTCAACTTTCACATTCAGAGCTGCCATGCAATGCAATTTATAACTTTATCCGTACATGTGTTTTTGCACATAAGAGCAATTTTATAACCACTCAGGCAAAGGCTCATATTGCCAGCAAATTGGATATAAAATAGGAATTTATGTAGCTGATCTTTTATCGGATAATGGTTTGTTCGCTCATGATATTTATGACTTGTTTAAAATTACCACTCAGGAGAATAATGAGTGCTGTTTGATATTTATTTTATAGCTTAATAAATACACACACTTGTACAGTATTATGGAGCTGTTTTTGTCAACAAACTGAGCTGGATATTAATAATTTAAAATTAATTTATACATAAATACTTTCAGATATACTTCTTATCTTTTTTAAAGTACTTAAAATCCAATTTGTTACTAATGCTTGCTCACAAGCAAAACTATCTAAATCCCCTGCATAATTCCAACTTTTATTTATAATCCCCGTTTGAGGCATCTTTAACTCGAGCTTTTAATTAAATCTTCCAACTGCTGGCACGACATTTCCCCAGGAAATCGAATGAACAGCGAAGAGGGGAGGTGTGTGTGGTGTGTGTGCACTCCAGAAATATGTTCGAAAAATTGGCGAGGCGTGTTCTTCGCCGGCGACAAGTGGCAGAGTGTGTGTTTGTGTGGAGTGGAGTGTGCGTTGGACAGGGAAGTGGGTGGGCGTGGCATGCGCGGCATGGCTCACTTCCGCGCCCCCTGGAGCGCCACATCCGTCCGCCATAATTAAGTTTTACCAGGGAGCGCCATGACATCCTTAACCCGTTCTCTGCACCCGACACTCGACCGCAGTGCTCGGAGCTCAGAGCTCGCCTCGCTGGCCCTTTTTCGCTGCACTTTAATTGATTTCCAAGTTGGTCACGTTATCAGCTTGTTGGCCATTTGCAGTTGTCCTGCCACCTCTTATATCCTGCTGCACCTCCCATCCGTTTTGCGTACGCCCCCCGCCAATGCATTGTTTATTCTCGCGCGGACTTTTGATCGCTGGCCAAACAATGTGGAGCTTTAATTAATTCTCGGAGCGGTTAGCTCAGCAGTCGCTGACATCAGCAGGGACCATTCCCGGCTCCACACTGGGATAAAAAACATGAAAAATGTATAATAAATTGCGCGTACTTTTTAAATATTTAAAAATTAAAGACGAGATGATGGATTACTCGTGCTGTACGCAACAGAAGCTTGAAAATATAATTTTATGGTGATTAATTAGAGGAATTTAATTTACTTTGTGGTTTAACATTTTTTAATGAATTTCATTATCAACATTTAATTAAAATTTCACAGTTTAAGCAAAAGAAATTAATTAATTTAATAAATTCTATAACAAAAGTTCGGTTCAACTGTTTTCTCTACATGTTATTATCATTTTTTCCTTGTAAAAACCCCTTTAAAAAGCTCAGAAAATAACCGCAGACCGCAAATTATTAATTATAGCTCCACAAGGGGGTCCTGCTTATCGAAATCAGAGTGTAAACAGCAAGTAATGACTGGACGCTGAGGAAAAAAGGATTGCAGCAAGTGGCAAACAAGGACTCTGCGGTTGAGGAAATGCATGAAAAGCGGACCCTACTTATCGATGATTAAATTCCATGTGAAAAGTCGAGAACATGCAAAAAAAAAAAAATCAATTAATATAAAGTGCTCCATGCCCAGCATATGTCCCTATAATAAACTTTATGTGAGCGCTTAATATGCCCGGCACAACGCTCTGCGACATCAATATTTCATGCCACAACAGCGACATTATCACAAGCGAGAGAAAGAGCGCGGAAAAACCGCCCAAATGATAGTCGGGAAAGGCCAAAGGAAAAATGAGCATAGCAGCGCTTTTCCAGCTAAAAAGGGAAATGGCAAAAATGGCAAAGGACGGAATGTCGGCGACACCGAAATCGACAACGACGACATCGAGCCCCGGCGCCGCCTCGCATTCATTCATTGTGTGATTATATATATACATTGTATATATATATATATATACATATGTATCTACAGTCCGATTCACCATTGATAAAGTCGGGAGCAGCAGCGGCACAGGACCCTGAATCGAACCGAGCTAGCGTTTGAATTATTGGCAAGCATTTGGCCAGGGCAGTTTTTCATTTCGCTTTTCATTTTATTGCCGAGTGCCGGGGAATGCGTCGTCAATGTGCTGTGGTTATGAATTATTGATTGGGCGATAGTCCGGCCTGACAGTCGCTCTACTTAGCAAGTCGCCTGCCAAAACGATGAATATCCAGCCTAATAAAGGCCATTGATAGCTGCCTGGCTTAAATGAAAATATAGCGGCAGCAGAGAAGTTATTATCATTATTAAAATAACCCTCAAAGTTTGAAGAAAGTCAACGAGTAGTTGATATTTAATAAGCTTTGGTAATTTAGGGGTAATTTTATTTAATAGCAGCTGGAGACTAATCGATATCGATCCATAATATAATTGGAAAATTCACAGATAAAGTGAAAAGGTAGAATATTTACAAAGCCTGACTCAAAAAAGTATTAAATATACGAACTAAAACTAAATTTAAATTATAATTCAATTAGATTTGTTGAAAAGGATTCTTCAAAATGGTACCATTAGTAATGAGAAGATATAAAGATATAGTTTTTGATATATTTTTACTTGATTTAAAATCAAAAGATATACATTTACATATTTTGAAAAATATGAGCTATAATTTAAATTCTTATAGCATATATAACTCTTTAGATATTGATATAAAAAATCCATTTAATAGTGCGCAAAAGATACCACTATATATTTATAAAATACTTTATGACAGCCTTTTAATTCATTTTAAATTAAACGATTCATTTCATAAATTTAATCAGGTATTTTTTTCTTTCTCTTAGCATTTAACTCTACAGCATTTTAATTATTATCCAAAAATCAATCAAAGATGTCAAAAAGTATGCAAGTTGTATAAATAAATTATAGATTGCATACTTTTTGATAGCCTTTTAATTGGTTTAACATCAAATTGCTAGTTTGTTAATTCAAATTAAATACTGGCTATGTCCACTTTGCATTTATTGCCAAATTAATATTTATTATATATTTAAATATTTAATGAACATCTATTTGAGGCAAGCTTCGTTTGCCGTGCATCTATAGACACGAAAGTTTTGTGTCAGCTTCGGCGTGGTATCTCTTGCAAAAGTTGCCTTTTCATAGCCGCATGCAACTTTAACGAGGAACGCGGGCGCCACGGACTCGAGACTTTGGGGCCCAATCAGTTTCATAAACCGAACTGGCATATTTCATTCGGCCGCCACTGACTCTGGTCAGGAGGCAGGAGCCGTGTCGAATAAATTCCGCCAGCGCCACCGCCTCCGCCCACCTATTCATATTTGATGAGGCAGCAAGCAGGCCAAAAAGGAGCAAAGGATAATACTACCGTAATACTAACGAAAATACGGGTCTGTCTCCCGGCATCCGTAATGCTCCACGCAAATTGATTCGGAGCTGTTGCTTTAGCTTTAGCTTTAGCTGCTTTTCTGCTGGAACAAAAACGCACAGGAGCAGGAGCAGCAGCAGCACATCCTCTTCGCTTTCAACGAGCTCCTTTAGAATTTTGCAACAAGCCGCAGATACATGGTAGTTACATCGCACCACCACCAGTTGTACTTGTGGTCGTGTTCGAGCAAACTTTGCTTAACTTCTGGCCCGCACAATGGCCAACAGAGCAGCAGCCGAGCAGCAGAGCAGCGGGGCAAACAAACAGGGCCCAGAATTGAATGTGTTTGTTTGCTCGAGTGTCTCGGGAAACTTTCACTGCGCGACAGGGACAGTGACCTCATATCTGACAATAATTCGACGCATTTGTGTCACATACTTGCCACCCAACCGATGCCCAGCCCTTCCTACATTTTCCCCCCTATTTTCCCGACGGAAAAGCGCAAACGTCGACAATTGAAAGGCAGCCAAGGGGCAGCCAAGGGGGAATGAAAAAGATAGGGACAGTTATCTCTAAACAGAGAAAAAAAAATCAAAAGGAGAAGAAATATAAATTCCTTGGATAAAAAAATGTGTTTTGCTCGATTTATCTTACTTTTATTAAAAGACTGGTCAAACCCATATATCAAAGTTAATGGTAAAGAACTTTTTTGCTATATTTTGACAGGATTTTGTATAATTTGAGGATGTTATGCTTGAAATCTTTTACAAAGATGTCTAAAAGTATGTTATAATACTATTTGGTGGCTTCAACATTTTATTGCATACTTTTGGGAACCTTTTAAAGAGATTTGAAAACTAGCTTGTTATTTTAAATTTTAGGTTATTTTAAATTTTTTTTTAAATATTAAAAATATAATTTAAATACTTTACGCTCTTTCCTTCAGCTGAATATCCTGTTCTCTGAGTGTTGCCGTCGTTTATCTCCGCCTGACCCCTCGCCGTAGGCCTCGACAATTGCACAGGCCATTGTTCGGGCCACATCCTGGCACATCCTATGAGCACCTCCCACCGAAAGGCACCGCTCCCCTCTCCTCGCTCCCTCCCCTCTGCCACACTCTTCCGCTGGCTGTTAAGTGCGACATATTTGCCTGGCTAATTTCGCACACAGAGCGCCGCAGGACCTACGGTTCACAGTGCTTGGCCGAAATTTCGCTTGGCCATGTGTTGTGTGTGACATCATATTCGCTCGTCTTCGTCAGGACTCCCGCCCGTTTCGGCAATCCTTTTGCTTCCCTCACGTCCCCCCTCTCTCTCTCTGTCTCCCTTTGCATTGGCAAATCGTGTTTATGGCTTTTGCGGCTTTGTCTTTCGATATAGGCTGATATGGGCTGGCCTAGGCTCTGCTTTTATGTTTTGGTCTATAAAAACTGCGTATGGCAGAATAAGAGCCGGGAGGCGGACCTCACTTAACTGCCATCCGGTTGTGGTTAAGAAGTCCTGTCTTGTTGTCGGTCCCTGCTTTGAAATTCCGTTTGCAGATGCAGAATGTCCTGTTCCGGGAAGGATTGGAAGTGGTTTTTAGCAATGTTTTTTTTTTTCGAAGCTAAAATTCCCTTTGAAACCTCAACTTTATTTCCACTCAATTTTCCATGCAGTTGCTTTTTACTTCAGCCTGCCAAATGAAGCAATTTAATTGAATGCCAAATGCAAATCGAGCGAAAGGATGGAAACTATATCCTTGGACATGGTATATAAACATTTTTTTAGCTTGAAAGAAAATACATGTTCCTTAAAGTCATTTAGTAGATTTTATGGAGAGTAAGCTATGTTCTTACAACCATGTTTAGAACAAGGATTGAAAAAGACGTTTCTAATATTTAAAACATAAAAATGAAATAGGCTTAAAGCTTATTTAGAATAAATTATAATCTATGCATAATTTGTACATTTATCTTAAGGAATAAATTACATAATTTCCATATCTCTTACAAAATCCCATACCTAACTCTGTAGAAATCGATTATTTGTCCAGAGAATTTAACCTTTAATGAAAGGCAACAACGGAAAGGGAATTCCCTGGTCTGTCCATGATTAGAATGTATGTGTTCACGTGCGGCATACGGATGAGTGTCCGTAGTCAAAGTCATACCCAAACCACTCTGATTGCTCAATAATAATGCTTCTTCCTAGGTCCTAGGGACTCGAGTGCCCCATTTGTCTGCAAAGGGGAATTTATGGCAATACCCAAATCAATCCGCACATTAATCAGCAGCCCGAGATTAATTAACTGCCCTGCTGAGGGAGTGTGGAGCATGAAATGAGTGTGTATGTGCCCCATTGTGGAGTGTTGTGAATGAATGTCAAACATAATGGCACTCATACGCAGTGTGGTGCCACAGTTGACACGCTTTATCGGCATATCGGATGCCCGCAAATTCAACGCGTCCTGTGCTTCACGGGAGTGCCAACTAGACCAGTTTTATATTTTTTTTTTATATACACTGTGGGAAATAATAAGGGACCATTTAGACAATAAATAATTCAACAAGAATTTCATAAAAAAATATTAGTAAGTTGCTTTAAAATTTATCATACTTTTGAGTACAATTTAAAGAAAAAGGTAGTCCTTCTTGATAGAATATTAAATAAATTCCAAAAAAATCTATAAAATTATTCGGTTTTCAAATTCCCTTGAAATGTTTCTTAAAGTATTCCTAAATATGTTCTTCTTTAAAAGAATGCTAATCTCTATTGAAAATCTTACTTACGAATGTCGTTGCATTCTTTTAAACATATTTTTAAGGGTTTTCAAATCCCCAGAGATTTCTAAAGCACCGCAGACATTCTGAATTTTTGAATAAAATTTTAGTGTGATTTTTTTGCTGTGTGCCCCTTTCGCGCCTGCCATCTTGTGGCGCCTAATGAAGCGTAAACGGTAATTGACAGCTCAAAAGCAAAGCTCAGGAGCTGCATGTGACCTAAAATATTCGACAGCGACAGTTCGACAGGCTCTGGAGGTGGGTTCATTAGAAATTCGCAGTCGAGCGTGGCGCGGCAGCCAGTATGTGTTGGGATGGAATAGAATGGCAGCGCCGGGTGTTCATCCTCCAACCCGTGTCCATACTCACACCCAGACTCGTACTCGTATCATTCCATGCCAGTTGGCAAACACACAGAGGGCACTCTAGTCTGACTACAATAGATCCCTGGCAGGAGGAGCAGGCGCTGCTATATGGAGGATGTGGCATCAACAGCGTTAAAGGTGTCATAAATTAGGTTTGTCACCTGTACACCTGTACACGCAGCAGCAGCAGCAGCAGCAGGGGAAGTCTGTGCTAAAACGGTCCCTCTTCTCGCTGAACTAAATGTCCCCAGCCTGGGAAGGGAGAGAGAGTGATAGTGAGAATGAGAGAGAGAGCTCTTCCCCTGTCAGGACAAAAAGCTTCGAGGGGGCAAAGCTTCGTTCCTGAAGTTCCAGCCAGGACCAATGTGTCGGGAAGTGCGCAAGGTCAGTGCAAGCTGGCAGGGAATATGGCAAAGGTGAAAGCTGCCGGGAGCGGACTGCATCTCCTGCGTATTGCTCTCGGATTGCACCTGCAGCCTGCACTGCTGCTGCTACTGCTACTGCCGCTGAGGGAGAGGAAAGCTCTTTGATCCGGCCAGCCTGGTGATAACAAAGTTGAGAGCCAAAGCTCTCTAGTTAACGGCTCCTCCTCGGGACAAGCAAGTATATAAAAGGATGCTCGCTAATGGCGCACTTTCAGTTGGATTCTGAGCGAGCTAACAGCAGGACAGCAGGAGCTGGGAAGGAATCGAGAGGAGCCGAGCCGAGCTGAGCTGAGCTGAGTGTAACACCAAGCCGAGTGGGAAATGGACACAGCTAGGAAAACTAGCTCACCGTTGTGAGTGTGTGCCAGTGTGCGTGTCTTGACTGTGTACCCATTACCGTGTGTTCGCGACAGTGTTAGTGGAGTGTGCGTGTGCGAAAAGAACAGAGCTAGTGAGATGCTCAACCAGGACTGAGACTGAGCGCCAAAGATAAGGCCGGGATAAGGCCGGAATCCACTCTGATTGACCAGCTGAAGCAGCCAGCCACAACCATCGCACTGGCGTCGTTTTGCGAGCGCGGCTTAATGCCCGACTCGATGATGGATATGGAGCACCGGGACCACCAGCTGCACCGACAGCAGCAGCATCACCATCAGTCCGCCCGCCAGGTGGCCAGCACCAGTACCAGCACCTTTGCACCGCCAGCTCCGGCGGCCACCACGGCCAGTCCATCGGCTGATCATCGGGAGCGGGATCGAGAGAGGGAGCGGGATCGGGATAGGGAGCGGGAACGGGATCGTGACCTTCATCTGCATCATCACCAGCAGAGCAATGCTGCCTCGTCGCCGCTGCCCGTAAATGCCACCATGCAGCTGCACCATCAGCAGCAGCAAACACAGCAGCCAATGCAGCAGCAGCAGCAGCAGCAGATGCAGCAGCAGCAGTTACCGCAATTGCAGCAGCGCGACCATCACCAACAGCAGCAGCAACAGCAACCGCAACTCCAGCAGCAGCAGCAGCAAATGGCACCACCACCACAGCAGCTGCCACATAGCCATCATGCGCTAATGCAGCAGTCACAGCAGCAGCAGGCCATCCACCGAGCCGAGGCGCGACGAGGTGAGCTCATCCTAGACGTCCTGGTGGCTCATGGAGAGTGTGCACTGTAGGCTGGCTGAACTTGTTGCGCGGTCTCCAAGGACCCAAACACCACCAAGAACCAAAAAAAAAACCAAACAAACGCTTTGCATCGACTAGCGACATTGATTCGAGAAGACGCAATTTGGATTTTTGTATATATGTTTTTTGAACGAAACTTTCATTTTTCTCGCACACATTTTAAGCACACAATCTATCAGAAGATCGAAAGGATAAGAAAGTCCTGTAAAACTTTAAAAGATTAGCTTAAAAACAATAGAATCTTAAAGAAACTGTATGTTTTTGGCATAGTTTTCCTTAATTTCTTGTAAATAATATGAAAATTCTCCCAGCAAAGCTATAGAAAATAGTATTTGCTTTTTACCTTTCGGTATAATACTCCCCAGAACCATAGCTTTCTTAGCTTTAAGAGTAATATTTCTTTAATTTAATTACCTATCAAAGAGGAGTAGAAAAAATCCCACATTTCTTTCGATCTTTTGATGCCAACTGGCTGTGTGTGTATCTCTGTTTAATCGGGTTAGGTGTACATAAATGTTGATATATCTGTGGGCCATTTCGCATGCATGCTAATCGCTTCATTAGGACCGACAAAAGGATTTTCAGTGGCAGCTAAGGACAGCACAGCGTCAGCAGGCGAGGTGTCGGGGTAAAGAGAGAGTCTTTCCTTTCGCATTTCCCATGCAGAATTCAATCAGGAATTGCTTTAACTTATATACGAGCACGGGCATAACACAACAGCAAAAGCAACAGCAACAGCAATAGCAGCAACACACAGCAACACCAGCAGGAGCTGGGAGCTGGGAGTTGAAAGCAGGACCAAAAGCAACAACGAGCTGACCCATTTTCCAGAGCAAAGCTTTTTGCCAGGGGCTGCCTCTGACGTATGCGTTGATGTGGTGCGGGGGCTGGCAGTGGGTCGGGTGGGTGGTCAGAGTCTGGGTGGTATTTGAGCGGGTTGCCTTGAGCGAGTGGGTGTTGCTTGGAGCTCGCGCAAGCGAGAGCGAGAGATGGAGCACGGCCGGACAGCCGTTGGCTGGTCATTAAAAAATTATGACCACACATTGTTCTCCGAGATTGTACATTAAGGTAAATTCAGCACTTTTGGCTGGCTTTTCCTCTGGCCAACCCACACTCACACACACACACACACAATTGGAATAACAAAAATTAAATAACCCGCAGCCAAGTGCTGTTTGCAGTGGCACTGTTCAAATATTTATTAGCGATCAATTGGGTTACAGATAACCATGCTGTGAAAGTTGACCGTGTTTTAGACTTTGTTTATCGAAATGGCCACCTTTTTCGCTGTGAAAGCTATTAAAAACAGCAATTATTAGCTTGTTTTCAGCTTTTTATTACGCCCCGTGCACAGTTATGAATATTTTCCATACTTTTCCTGGCATCGGGAAAGCTTCGGGCAAAGCTATTAAAGTTGTCATGACATTTTCTGTTGTGACGAAATTCGTACGCTAAAGTTTATGTTTGTGACGTTATCAGGAGGAAGCAAAACAATTTTATAGTTTAAATAAAACACTTAAGCTTTTTATGATGATTTTTGAAGGTGAAATAAAACCTTAGTTCATGATAAAATTAAAATATACTTTTGTTTAATGGGTTTTATTTGGAGTTTATTTAATTTTAACCAACAGAAAAGTCTCTAAGGATTTTAAAACGCTTTTTAGCAGGCCCAAAAGTATGCAAAACTCTTACCTAGAATACTTTTGGGACAACTTTTTAAAAGAAGTAAAATTGCTACAGAAATCTGTAAAAATTCTCTATATAAGATTCTCATTATTACCTTTAAAGAGTTTTAAATTATCTTACATTAAATTTGATTTAAATTCTGCCAAAAAAAAAGCCCCCGACTTAAGCCAAGGCAATTAAGGTTGCAAAAAAAAAGCTCCACACACCTAATTACATTTTGAGCTGTGTCCCATTTTGCTATCTTTTATCATTTTTATGGGAGCAATTTAGCTATAAATCTATTAGATCTGCGGTCACCAGCCCCGAAGCGTTGCTGGCAAATCCAGAAAGCCTTTCATCTCGACCAAGTCCTGTACCCCGCTCTAGGATTTCGCCCCGGCACATTCAAATCGCAATTATTTCGAAATCAATTTCAATAAAAGTTTGCTGCGGCCAAGGAGGAGGGAATGCAGGGGAGGGAAGGCAGGATAGCAGGTGGCAGGAGGTAGAGGGCGGGAGCCTGGAGGCTCCTTGAATGTTTGGCAGCTTGTTGGCTTAGCCAGGATCCAGTCAGGATTCGCCCATCAAAGTTTTCCTTTTTCCAGTGTCGCCTTTCATGTTGTGTCTGTGTAAGTGTGTGTGCGAGTGTGCCGGGTGTGTGTGTGTAGAGTGTACCGAGTGCTCAGAGTGTTCAGAGTGTGCGGGTGAGAGCTCGTTAAAAACACTTTGCTGACGTCGCCGTTGCTGGGTGTTGGCATTGTGGCAACTTTTCAATGAACTGTAATTGAAACTGAAATGCAAACTGTGCCGCTAATTGCCAGCAGTTGCCGTTGCAGCTGGCAACGAACCGAAAAGCGGAAAAAGCCAGCAGCAGTCGGGAAGTCCAAAAACCGAAAACCGAACACCGAATGCCACAAGGCAGACAAACAACAAAACGCGTAAACAGCATTTAAATGTGTGGCATGAATAATTTATGATTTCGCCTTCGGTTGTGTAGTTATAGTTAGTTTCAGTTGACAGCTTTCCCTTTTCAGTTTTGTAGTTCGTTCAAGCATGCTATTAACCCACTAAAAAAATGTAAATCCCAAAATGAACTGCATGGCAAGGATCGCAGGATTAAAACAAACACAAGAATCAGCTCCCAGACAACCCCATGATTGAGCCAATATGCATTCCCGATTAATTTCTCTCTGTTATTCGATTTATCGTATTCTTGCAGATACACAAGCAAAACATTCACATGGATTTCTCTATTGTAAGTCGCACCAATTTGGAACAGAAACCCTTTGTCAAAACCAGAAAAAGATCCCCACATCCCACAGCCAAAATCAAAAACGAAACAGAAACAAAAACAGAAACAGAAACAGATACAACACAATGCTACTTTTTTACTCGTTACATGATTAAACTATAAACTATAACTATGCCTATATTTCTTCTATACTATCTATCAACTATATCTATCTACGAGTATTTGCTAAGATATTTCAGTTAAATATGCACACTCCTTGTTTGCTTGTATCTCTCTCTTTCTCTATAAATGTAACCGTATTTTTCCAAATATTTTTTATCGTTGTTCGGTGAGCGCACCTAAGTATGCTACAGATTTTTCCAGGCTCCCGAAAGGCCCAACGTTTTGACTTTTACGAGGCCATCGAAATGATGGCGCGTCTCAAGTATCAATAAGCAGAAATGGGCGACTTGTTGCCCAAATCATTCTCTTATTCTCACTGGCAGCAACTTCAATTTTTGGCTAAACTTTAAGGAAAATTTCGAGTTTCGTAATGAAGAATGCCCAATTCCGTTTTTGTCGCATTTTTTCCGGCTCAGCAGTAATTTTCTTATATTTTTTTTTTTCTCCGACATTCTGTCTGCGATTTTTGTATGCGCCAAACGGAGGTCTTTCGTTTAAGATATTTTTTTCTGTATTTTTTTTTTCCTTGGTGCCAAAGCTAACGCTCCGCGCATTATTCATGTTACAGGCTGTGCAAGAGGAAAGCGAGTAAAATACGAACGAATTTATAGCTTAAGCCTTAATTTGCAGCATTTGCTTTGAGCACTTGATTCCATCCAGCCACGCTATATGTATCTATAAGTCATTTTCCGTTTTCTCGCCACGTTCTCTCGCAGCGGACGAGGAAATCAGCGATAAGGCATCAACATGCGGCAAATTGCTAATATTTCTATCCGTGGCACTTGTGATAATGACGTTACCATTCAGTCTCTTCGTTTGCTTCAAGGTAAGCAATGAACTACAACTAATTAATTGTTAATTATTACTATTACTCCTCTCCTCTGAAATTAGTTCTAGATTAACAATATATTTGAAGAGCTCTAGATAAAAATATACGAGTGAAATAAAAATAATTAATAAATGCAAGATGCTTTAATTTTTTCTATTATTTTTAGTTAATCTTTAAAGCAAAAAGTAAGAAAGCTTTTATAAGAAAAATAATAATAATATTTAAGAACTTTAAATTTAGTTATTTTTTTATATTTATTTAAATCTTTTTGTAATACTTTCTCTGAGTTTAAATATTTATCAATATTTTATGTTTAAGTTGTATTTTTATATAATTTATTATTGTTTTTGATATTTTTACAATATTTTATTTCAGAATACGCTAGAGGTAGTAATTGTTCTTATTTAAAAGTAATTTCATTATTTGTTTGTTGTTTAACTTTGCTTAAATAATGCATTTTTTAAAAAGGTTTTTTTTTTAGTACCTAACTGACCTATAACGAACCCTGTTATCCCTTCCAGGGTATTTTTTTAATTTTATAAGCTCCACCTTCTTCCTGTAATCCTTCGAGTTTCAATTTCATTTCACGAACATTTCACTCACGTGCCACATTTTCCAGGTGGTGCAGGAGTACGAGCGCGCGGTTATCTTCCGTTTGGGTCGACTCATGCAGGGCGGTGCCAAGGGCCCAGGTGAGTACTCAGTGCCTAAGCGACAGGTGCAGGTGCAGGTGCAAGTGCAGGTGCAGGCGAGCAGCAGGGTAACGATTCTATGCAAATTTTAGTGCCGCTTGCTGGCGACAAGAATTTGTGTTAATTGCTGCACTTGCTCCAAATTAGCGACTCTAAGGGCGGCCCCAGTGCCTCAGTGTCCGTGTGCTCTGCTTTTGCGCTCCCATTCCCATGGAGGAAGAGATTAGGCAAATCGAGGCGAAGTTCTGACACAGTCAGAGAACACTAGTCTACAAAACTTAGGACTGAGTAAAAGTTTTTTGAAGAATTAGGAATATTAATATGGAAATATAAGCTGAAGTTCTTGTGTTATTTTAAATTTATCGTGGAAAGAGGAATGTTAAATTATGAGAAATAAACCTATCAAGAGCATAACTATGTCAAGATGAAAATTCAAGAAATAAATTTAAAAAAAATGTATATAGAAAATATTATATGGTTTGAAATATCGAAATATCGTAAAACATCGGAATTAACTTTAAAATATCGATGGAATAATTTGTGCAAGTTTTTAAAGAAAAAAATTTGAATAGAGCAGAACTAATATACAGTTAAATAAAAAGTCCTATCGATTTTTTTATATATTGCGTTGAATATCGACACATTATCGACTCCGATTTTTTTCTGTTATCCGTAGTTAAGATAAATTAAAAAAGAAATTTGCTAAGAAACACAACCTTTGCTGACTAGTGTTTCTTTCGCTGTATACCATAACGAGAGTGTAATGCATCTTGGCCGTAATTACAGGTATCTTCTTCATCCTGCCCTGCATCGACTCCTATGCCCGCGTGGACTTGCGTACCCGAACCTACGATGTGCCACCGCAGGAGGTAAGTTCCGGCCCCGGTTCCGGTGCCACTTCCGGTGCCCAGTTCCGGCTGGAGAGCAGGGCCAAGCAGAGCGGCTGCAGTCACAGCTGCCGCTATTGCTGCTGCCTTTTCTTCGATATTGTTGTTGTTGTTACTATCAGTGTGTTTTTGCTGCCCAGCAGAGCAGTAAGAATGCGAAATTCGTTTAGTTTATGTACTTCAAAAAGTCCCCCTCACACATGACAAAACTTTAAATAAGAAAAAAAAGAAACCAAAAAACGATGCCAAGTAAAGCAGAAACCAATTAAACTTTTAGCTTTTGCCACAAGTTATTCCAGCCAACACGTTTTGTTAACCAGATGTACATGTATCTATATCTATAGATATATATGTATATGTGTATTTTTCAGTTGCATTTTCTGTTTCGAGTTAGTCAAAAAAAAAGATACAGAAACACACACAGATACACACACACACACGCAGACACAGACAGGCACAGATTTTTTTGGTCCTGTTGGCGGAATCCGCCAGAGAAGCTTCGCTGAACATTGCCGGAAAATCCGAGTTGTTGTGTGTTGATTCTGCTGACAGGACACCCCCACATGCACACCAACCGCACACATGCACGGAGAAAAAATTAAAAATTCAAGGAGCAAAAATTCGTGATTTAAGAATGATTTATTCATGGCATAAATCTTTAAATAAGGTTGAACTTCTCGGCCGCAGATAGCTAAATTTTGTGTTTACATTCAAATGGAACTGCAGAGCTAGAAGGTTTTTTTTGGAAAAGGTCCTTTACCTTAAACAAAAAAACAGGGTAGTTTTCTGTATACAAAGTTGATTATTTAGGCTTAACATAGAATTTTAAATTTAAAAGAAAATATCGAGCTCGAATTGGTCTTTTTATTTGTTTTTTATTCCTATTAATGATTCTCGTTAAAGGGTAAAAAATAAATATTTTTTTTAATATTGTGATATTTATTATAAAATTAGTATTAAATAAATAATAATTTCTTTATTGATTAAAAAAATTTGAACTAATATTTTTCAAGAATAAAAACATATTAAATAATAATAAATATTCTTAAACTAAGAGTTTTGTATCCTGGACAGTATTAATGTTTTTCTCTGTGTATCCAAAACCCTGACATGAACACAGGAACACACTCACACAGACACACGGCCACAGGACACGCAACTGGAGCGTGAATTACGCATACGCAACGTTTTCTTTCTGTTTCTTCGTTTCTCTTTCTTTGACTTGTGCCCCGCCCCCTCTTTCTTTTTCTTTCATTTTTTTGTTTCTGTTTCTGTTGAGCTCTTTCTCCCCACTCTGGTTGTTCCTGTTGTTCTTGTTGTTGTCGTCGCATGTCACGGTGTTTACTTTTGGTTTCTATTTTCTGGTTCCCCTTCGTTGTGTCTCGTCTTTTCTTTTCTTAACGGTTTCGGTTTTCTTTTCTTTCTGCGTAACCGTGTTTCTTCCTGCAGCAGCCTTTTTTGCTGTCTCTTTCTCTGTCTGTCTAACTATCTACATATCTCTATCTGTGTGTCTTCCTGCTCTCTCTATGTACTCGTTTATCTATGTCTATGACTATCTCTTAACATAACTATCTCCTTTTCCCCATTAAAAAAATCCAGCTAAGAAACCTGCTTTCTAAAACCACCAACAAAAGAAAACAGCATCATCAACAACAAAATTAAAAGCGTTTAATAAAAATTATGCCCCTTAAAAACTAATTCTTCTCATACACTATACAAAATGATTTGTTTATAACCTGAATTTTCTACCATGTGGTTCAGAAAAATAAATAGGAAAACATTTTTAAAAACTAAATCAGAAACCTATAAAAATTATATGGAATGAATTTAATTCAATTTTTAGGTTAATAAGTTTTAAGAAACAAAAACAAAAGGTTTATTTTTTTAAAATTAATTGGACATCTAGCGTCTTTAAAACTCAGAAAAATAAAAAAAAAGTTTTCCAAGTCAAAAACAACATACTTTTTTGCAGAATTAGCTTCCAAACTGAATTTTCCAATCCCCAAAGGAAAAAGCAGCAGCATTAAAATTTTACAATACATTAACCCTCTCAGAAGTCTATTTAATTTTGACTCCATTATTTCTGAGAGGCTTCATTTTGGTTTATTTAATAGCGGTTCCTTTGACACAACCGCTCCCACACTCTCCTACGCATTACACACATCATAACACACTCAAACACACACACTGAATCAATTGCTCTCTCTATACTCCTCCTCTCGTTGTTGTTGTTGTTGTTGTTGGTAGACTTTGTTGTATCCTATATATCAAGCATACATACATATATACAACCTCTATATATATTTTAAATACTTTGTATGGTACTTGTTGTCGTATTGAAAGTTGAACAATGTTGCAGATTTTTATTATTATTGCCATTGGTGTGCACTCAACCACTACTCACAGATGCAGCCTACATACATACATACATGCATACATACAATCCAGCCTCACCTTTCCACACACACACGCACACTCATCAAGATACGCGCTCCATTTATTTTTGGGAATTTTCTCCGGACAAGCCTTTAGTTCGCTTACTTGATCTTTTATCGCAATCAACCCCCCCGGATAACCCCCTCACATTTCTCATTTTTACCTGTACATTTTTACCTGTACATATTTCATTGTTCGCTTGGCAGACTTAAATGAAATATGGAATGAAAAGCGATGGCAAAAGTGAATTTAAGATAGAAGTAATGGTGTAACGATGGTTCGATTTCAATCCGCTGGCCTTTCCAGCCTTTTTACCACCATCTTGCTGACGTCACGTGGAGCAAACTCATACACACAGGACATACACACACACACAGACTAACAGCAAAGCGAAAAGCCAAAAAACAGTTATATTCAGTTTCTGTATAACCCCCTTCATATATATTTTTCTCCTCTGTTTTTTTTCCCACTTTTTTTTTGTATATCTGCGAATTCCGCCAGCATTTTCGTGTTCCATTTGAGTTTGTTCGGTTTTTTGTGTAAATCGCATGAAGGCCACTGCGGCAATGCCCTCGGATGAACACAAAAAAAAAAAGCAAAGCCCGCTCAGTCATCTTCTCGTTGACGTTGTTATTATTCACGCACACACACACAGCAACTACACACAATCTCAGACTCGACACACACACATTTATCGCCCGAACAAAATCTCCCTTTAAGTGCATACGAAATGCGATTTTTTAGCGCATCATTTCGTTTCACTTTCATCTTTGGTTTCCATTTTCTTTTTCTTTTTTTGAGTTGAATCGAGTTGAGTTTGTTCGAGCATTTCATTTTGAATATCGTATCGTATCGTAATCGTTATCGTAATCGTATTTAGTTCTTGATGTCTTTTGAACATTAACTTCCAGTTATTACAATTTGCATAGTTAAAGCTCTGATTGTCTCTCTTGCAATTAGAAATGAAACAAAAACCCAAAAAAAAAAATGAAAAAAAAACAGTCAAATATCAAAGCAAAAGTGAAAGAATGCATATCAACTGAAAATTCTATCTCTCTCTGTCTATCTATCTATCTGTCTCGCTCTCTGTGTTCAGCCGAGCATCACATAAAAAATAGAAAATTAAAAATAAAAAATATATCGAATTGGTGGGCGGGGGCGGGGCAAAACCACTAAAGAACTGTACGCATTACGCATTGGCTCTCTCTCTCTCTCTCACTCAGACACACACGCACACAGCCCTCCCTTTTCTTCACCCTCTCTATCGCTGTCTCTCTCTCTCTCTCTATCTCTATCTCTATATGTCACTCCATGTCTGTCTCTATCTGTGATGAAGAAATGAATGTCAAATGTTTGTTCACTGAACACAGGGTGCAGCACTCACACCACCAAGAACTTCACACAGATACCCACACACACACAATCAAAATTAACAAATAAAAATCCCATGGTCTTGCGTAGCTTAAAAGTATGCAACAGAAATGCAAGTGGAACCCCCAAGAGAAAATTCCATTCAATGCACTCCCCAAAAATCCCACACAAGCTACCAAAAACCGAAAATTAACTTTTAATCAGACTATCTATCTCTCTCTATCTCGCTGTCTATGACTGTCTTGCTCACTCTCCTGCTAAGCAGCCACCAAAAACTGATCTCTCCCACCGTCTATCTCTCTCTCTAACTATCTCTATGTCTCTGTCTCTATCTGACTGTCTATCTAACCCACGCTCTATATATATATGTAACTCTATTTATATATATGTACTACCTCTCTCTCTCTATATATATATACCAACATATATATTGATTTTGTTTTTGAGCTATGTAAGTTTTGTTTAGCAAAACAGTTTGTTTTTCCATATATAAAACAAAAGAAACCGGAACCAAAAACAGAAAAACCAAAGCAAAAACCCTCACACCAACAATAATATAAAAACAAAAAAAAATATAGAAAATATACCGAAATGCACTTATTTGATATAAAAACCCCCACTCTCCCCCCTCGGTTAAGCGTTCAAATAATTTTTGAGAGCATGCTAAATATATATTTCCATAAATGTCTATTCTAAAAAGCTTTCTAACTGTCTTTAACGAAAAATAAAACAACCAAAGAAAATACAAAACAAAACCAAAACCGAAAACAAACACAAGCAACAGATAATGTTTATCCAATGTTGGTCTTAACTTAAGTACTGGAAAACGGAAACAAAAGCCAAAACTAATGCATAAAAAATTCAGAGAATCAATAACACCACCGCCACTCTCTCAGACACACACTCACTCAAAGCACACACAGACATACACACAAAACATCGTCTAACATTGTCGTTTAGTTCACACGCTTTTAGTTTTTGTTAAACAAAAACATATCGCCAAAACCACCCCCCACCAACCCCCCCAAAAAAAAAAAAGAAGAACAACAACAATTATTGTAATGTATTGTGTACAACTAACTAAACTAATTAAACGTTACAATTTGATTTGTTTGAGCACGAGCGACAAAAAAGGACGCACTCCCCCCAAAAAAAAAGAAAGAAAGCAAAGCAAAAAAGAAAGCAAGCAAGAAAGCACATTGCATATATGCGATATATATATCCGCACCACGGCGAATATGTATGCACATATATCGCTGTGCCGATCTGAGCAAACGAAATGAGCAAAAGCAACCCATGTCGAGTTCATCTATGTGTGTTTTGCGTGGTTTAGGCTGTTAAAACGTGGTAACAAAATTCAACTCAACCTCAACCTCAATCTCAATCTCAACTCAACTCCTGCACGCATGCAGGCCGCAAAAAGCCAAGTTAAAAGCGAGAGCATTAGACTAATACGATATAAAGCTAAAAGGCGAACGCGTTAGAATCGTAACTCTGTAATTGTAACTAACGTATAACTGTAATGATGTATAGTAGCAAGTGCTAGAGCTATAGCGATAGCTAGTCCCAGCATCACAGCATCAGTAGTTGCCCCATAGATACGGTATATAGTCCATAGCTTCGGAGATGTGAAAAAAACCATGACAAAAAACCAGACCAGATGAGTGAGGGCCCAAAGACTCTGTCTCTCTCTCTCTATATATATATATCTCACTCTGACTCTTTCTCTGTCTCTATCTCTCTCTCTCTGTCACTCTAACTAATAATTACAAAATACCAAAACCAATATCAAAGATATTTTCAGTTGAAACCAATATCGTTGATCCAAGTGCTGACACATTCCCAGCATCAACTGTGCAAATTGTAATAAGTAACCTAATTATGTTTAATTGAAAACTCATTAGTTTAGGCGTTACAGTGTATAAATATACAGTGTGTATGAACTATCGTTTGGAATTTTCATTTCATTCACCTCCACTTCCACCTACACCACAGCCACCTCCACCTCCACCTCCACTTCCAGCTTCCACTTCTATGATTTCATCATTGATTCCTGAACGTTTCTATTGACCCGTTGCCATGCTCATTCAATGCTATATTTCCTCGATTCAGACTGTAAAATGCAATGAACAAGCAAGACTTATCCAGGACCCAACTCACTTCACTCCACTACAGACAACTACAAACACACACATGCAGAACAATACCACCGCCCAAATGCCACCCACAAACCCCCCCGCCCTAGCAACTATTGTTGGGAAATAATAAGCCATTGTTCTAGCCAAATTGATTTAGGGCTCTGTCCATGTTCGCCCGGCTTTCATAATGAAGTGAGTTGTCGAGTCGTGCATGATTATGCCAAGGTATGCAGAGCGAAGGTCCTTGATGATGCATTTCAATAGAGCAGAGCACACACACACACACACACAATGCAATGCAATTGAATTTGTCGATTATTTGTTTTAGCTAAATTGAACAATCCCGTCATCATTCAGTCGTAATGGAGGCCACAAATCGCAACGGCTCAAAGGTTCCCCTCAAAAAGTAATCATACGCACTGTTGCCCCGGAATATAAACAGCAGCTTTATAGTTTAGTGCCAGCTCAGGCACATCAAAAGAGGTTAATATTTTATTGGCAAAATGAGAAGAACTAGGAAAAGTAGTACAAATTTGAGCTAACTTCTGGTCTCATGACTTCAAATATCACGTATACGCACTGTGGTGTTCTTTCAAATACTTGAATTAGGATTAGGAACAAGAAATCAATAAAATTATGAAGCTTCTGCATAAAAAAACTAATTCAGTTTTATATTTTATATTTAATATGAAAATATTGAAAAATTTTATAATTTGATTTCAAATACATCTCTAGCCTTAAGCCTTAATAACAGGCTGTATTAGATAATCAGAGAAATTATTGAAATTACAAGAAGCTAAGCTTTCAAAGCACTTCTTTCCTAGTCTTTCACTTCTTAAAGATTAAATTTAAAGTAAGAAAAACTACTATTAGTATCATTACTCACTGTCCAAAGTGTATTTAAATAAATACCTCCACAAATATATAAGCAAGTAGCTCTACTTAGAATTATTATAAAATAAACAGAAAAATCCGGGCAAAATTTTACTCTATAAATTTAAATAACTGGATTTACAAGAAACACTTCTGTGCCAGCTCCTCCAGTTGCTGCTCACATTTCAGTTGATTCTCATGCTAAAATGCTAGAGATTTGCAATGCCACCGAAAAGTTCGCCCACACAGAGGGGCTAAGATGATGATGATGATGGTAAAACCCTCGAAACTGGCCGAGTGAAAACGATGACACTAAACAACATTGACACCACAGAGCTCCGGCAGCTTTTGTAGGGCCCGTAAAAAGCGGTCTAGACTGCGCCGAACAATGTTTGGGCAGGTCATAAAGCGGCAAGCGAGGGAGCAACTTTCTGCCGAATGTATATACATGCACTTGTGCGGGATAGTTTGGCATAAGTTAAGCCAACTTATGCGAGCTGGGCCTGTGGCCAAGCCAAGGCAACGGCAAAGGCAGTGAAAAATAAAATAAAAATTTGAGAATTCGATTTGGGCAACATCATGGACCGAGGCTGCTGACACCAATGGGGCAGGCCCAGTAAACTTGCGGTGTGGATGGGAGTAATCCCGAGACCGAACGTGTACATAAACCGCCCACGACCCCGTCACATCTGTCTCTCTATCCCCGCCTTAATCCGCCACTAGAATATATATCTATATACAAACGATTTAATGCCTCTTGGTTGTTTGGTTTGATTCGCTCTTGAGTTTCCTACTTTTTCGGCTTATAATTTGAGTCTCTTACACGTGTACTTGTATAATTTGTGCCCCCCCCCCACTCGTAACTCGCTCTGTCTCTATATATCTTTCTCCCCCTATCTGTACTATAACTTATACACTGTAACCTCCAAGCTCTTGGGTTTTGCTCCACGAATCGCTTTAGCGCAGATGATCGGATCCCCTCTCGAGCCCAAATTGCTGGTTGGGATATATATAACTCTCGCTGTCTCCCCCGGATAAAGTTCGCTGAATGCAAAACAATGCGAAAAGACTTTGGGACTTTGGGATGTGCACAACGCACACACACACACACACGCGCGGATGCCAGAGCTAAAAAATTCAAATGCAAATGCAAATGCAAAAACGCACAGTCACAGTCACACAGATGCAATAATCAAAATGGAAGAAGCCCGGCCTTTGTGTGTGTGTGTCTGTCTCTTCTGTCTTTCTGTCCCGAGGTCTGAGGCAAAAGTTTTTGCACTCCCTGCACTTAGTTCTATTAGAGAATAGCGACCCGACCCGGCCAAGAGGCCAGCGAGCAGCGAACAGCGAGCGAAAGCCGTTCAAGTCAAGTGCATTCGCATTATACCCTCTCTATCTCTCTATCTCTGGGCTATGAAGTGCACAGCACAGCACAGCACGGCCACCGATACAGATACAGATACAGATACAAATGTTTAGCTTATCACCATAGTGCCATAGAACCAGTACCAGTACCAGTACCAGTAACAGTAACAGTGCCACCCACATGTGTATATATACTCGTGTACGAATTGCAAATTTTTCAATGCGCGTCTATTTGTATATACGCACATCTCTATCTCTCTCACTGTTTACGTCTGTATTCGTTTTGTCGGCAACAATAACAAGCGAATTTATTAAAACATATATAAAAATAACTACAGACCAACTACAACAATAGCAGGAACAATAGAGAAAGCAAGCAAAGTGTCCCCAAAAAAAAAAAGAAACCAAAAAGAAAAAATACCCCACTGCATCTTGTAGGTTCTCACAAAGGATAGCGTTACGGTTTCGGTGGATGCAGTGGTTTACTATCGCGTATCAAATGCAACGGTCTCTATAGCGAACGTGGAGAATGCCCACCATTCGACCAGACTACTGGCACAGACTACTCTACGAAACACAATGGGAACTCGGCATTTGCATGAGATACTCAGCGAGCGTATGACGATTTCCGGCACAATGCAGGTGAGTTCAAACCGGTTGACAGTAGTTGCCAGTTGCCAGTTGGCCCCGGCCTGGTACAAGGAGCTTCGGCTCCAGCGACTCCATCGAGCTGCTCTTCCTCTAATTTACTTAGTTGCCTTTGCCATACACACACAAAAACACACACAATTGAAATGTACACAGAGAAATTAATTTGTTAAAAGGAAATTTTAATGGGGAATATATAATCTCTTTTGGCTTTTTCTCGTTTCAAGAGCCAATTTTCTTAATGTTTTTAGGATTAGGGTCTAGTCTTTTTAAATAAAATGTTCTTCAAGACTCACATCTCCCACAGAAAATAAAGGGATAATATCCTTGAGAAAGTAGAAGTTTCCTATATTAAAATTAATTTCAAACTGATTTCAGAAATTAAAAGTAACTTAAAATTTAATTAAAAACGTGGTGTAGATATAAATATTTATTCAGAAATATTCTCTTTGCAGGATAAATACTGCTTTAGAGTCTTTCTTCTTACTCTTGAAGAATAAAATATCATTAAACTTAAAAATGTCTCAAGTAACTCAGTCAAAGAAAAAGGATATTATAATTTCCTTTAGAATGTAGTAAATTTCTCACCGTAAAACACATTTCAAACTCCTTTTAAGAGCTTTCAAAAATATTTTTCGCACTGCACAATCTCGCTGTAAAACAAATGCAGTCAGGCAGGCAGCTACTTTGCCAGTTCCTTCTGCTGACAGATGACATTCAAGTCGCTGCTCCTAATTATGCTGCATAAACCTTAAAGTTTTGCGGTGAAACTCCACCAGAGGCAGGAAAATATTAATTGCGAAATTTAGCAGCTGCCAAAGTCAGCATCCGCCCGTGCCCGTGCCTGGCATGAGAATAATCTCGGAGGAGCCAAAGTGCTTTTTCATTGCACAAAATTGAAAATAGGCGGCCGGGGGAGGAGTGGTGGCGAAGTTGCGAGCCGCATATCTTAGCAGCTGCCAACTTAACCCAAATTCTAGAGGCAAGCCTGGCAACGGCGGTCGTCGTTTTATTTATTTATGGGTGGGCTATAAAAGGAAAAAACTGAAAAAAAACAAAACTGTTAACGACCTGAAAAACGCGTGTAAACAAAAACTAATGTATTTTTACTGCTATTTCTCACACGGCTCATCCACCAACCAACTGAACTACCAACCAACCAACGAATCCACCTACAACCACAACCACCTGGCGTCCAATCATAAACAGGTTCAACTCGACGAAGCCACCGATGCCTGGGGCATCAAAGTTGAACGTGTTGAAATGTAAGTAGCACAGCTTTTCTAACCCCCTTCTGCAGCACACTCAGTTGCAGTGGCAACCTGGAAAAGTTTCTATGTCAAGCTATAAAAGTAATTTTATAAACGGTTTGCCTCGACTACAGTCGAAGTTGATGATATGCTCTAAAGGATGCCGAGAGCTCTGGCTTTACGGCTGCTTGTGATGTGATTTCTTTAAGGGCTGGGATTAGGTTCAAGGAACCTGGCTTTAGGAGAGTGTAAAGCTGTTTAAGGGATCTAATATTTATGTGATTGTAAATTGGGTTTCTAAAGCTACTCTCTTAGATAAATATATATTGCGTTAAAGATATATTTAAAAAAAATAATCCCTTTAAATTTATTACTAAATACTTTGCTGTAGTTACAATTTCTGTATGCTCAATGTTCAAGTAGGTTTTATATAATAAAATTCCAAAAGGACCCTTCAAACTATTTCAAATTTCTGCTGACACTTTCCTTCAGAGACTAAATTTGTTGCCAACTTATTTATTTAGCTTTTGGCACCGCAATATCCTTTCAAATTCCATTT
>VNJR01012942.1:0-14842 GCA_008042585.1 Drosophila punjabiensis | reverse complement strand
CAGCTGCACCCTTTCGGCTGAGTTTTGCGTTTAGTTTTCGACCTTTTGCCTAACAAATTATGGCCATAAATAAAGTAAACGAGTTAAGAGTGGTTTTGCGTGTTCTCTCTTTAGAATGCCCATTCGCACTCACTGCCTCTAGTTCGCAGTGTGTTTTTATGTTTTTTGTCTCGTCTGGCTTGTTGTCTAGCCGCGGTCTGGCGGCGCTTGGCTAATGTCATTTTCATATCGTAACGAAAAAAGGGTTAACACGTTCCGAAAGCATTGCGCCGAGTGCAGGCAGCGTTAATTTTGGCTGATTTATTGGTTTTATTAGGGTTCTAATTGGCTTAAAGGGTTAAATGGATGTAAACAGGTGTGGGCGCTCTCATAGCGCAGCTTGATGGTATACAAGACAACTATGGGGAAGGTTAAATAGAAGAAAAATATCTAAACTTGCTGAATTTTGAACAGAAATATATTTTTTATTTGCTTAAAGTATCGAAACTTGCTGAATTTTTGAATTGAAATTTATATTTTATTTGCTTAACCCATGGATAAGCTATTAATTTCTCCACAGTTACACTTATGACTTACACAGCTTCCCGCATTTGTTGAACATTCATCATTCGCAGCTACTTCCACTAGCCTTTCGTTGAAGACAAGCCTCAACCGAGACCCAGAATACTCGAATTTCAATAACCAACCTATGGAGTTCGATTTCATAACTCATCTGTGGTTCGACTCTCACTTTTTGCCGCCTGCTTTTCTCACACACATTAGCATTGGAAATCCATTAAGGGGCGGCGAGGGCGTGGTATTTGCCTCGGGGAAAGGTGATGCTGGCACGCCACAAATGAGACTTTGCCACAAACGAAAGTTTGTAATTTATTACAAATTAAAATAAATCAAATATCGAAAATATCGAAAAATGGACTAGGGCAGAGCGATAAATCTGCCGCAGAGCAGGTGATTCAACGCCAATGTCTCTATAAGTTACAGAAAAAACAAACCAGAGATAGGCGTCATTTGCATTTTGAGTGGAATCATAAAAATGATAAACATTAATTTCTTTATTTTTCCGGAGAGCAGAGGAAACGATTTGTCAGTCAGGGAAAACAAACCACAAATATTCGGCATTAAATGTAAATGTATTTCCAACGGAAAGCCCTCTAATAGCAGATAGCCGCAGGTAAGGTAACTAAAACAAGTTTTTTATAAGGCCGAAAATGGAATTTAGTATGCTCGAGGTCGGGGAATAGCTGTCATAAATGCAAATGCATCTTATCGCGCCATTCTAACCTGAAAATTCTCCACAGGAAAGAGGGGTCAACCTCTCAGCGGCAGCTCCCATCAAGACGATGGAAATTCAATATCAAGAGTTACCATAATGGACCAGCGGCGCCCCAATAGATATGTTTACACTTTTATGCGCCAAACAAAGGGATATTCTCAAAGCGAACAGAACAATGGAACGGTACCGGGGCGTAAAAATCTCGGTGAGAATGAAATTTCAACACTTTAAAGGCGTTTTGAAACCATAAATCCCCGCTGCAGGCCAAGCCAAGTGATTCCAATGTATGTATATGCCATAAATAGTATGCATATATAGACGCAGATCGGGTCAAACGGCTCTGGATATGCAACTCCTATTGAGTTTATGCGTGGAAATTCATGAATTAGAGAAGGTACATAATTCCACTTGAAATAAGTAAATAAATTGAAAATAATACATTGCAAGTAAAATCCTAATTAACTATACGATACAGTAAGTCGTTCTTAGAACTTATAGCATATTTATTAATTTTTATTGGTTTGCAGGGTTTTATAATATAAGTCATAAGACTGCAACAAAGTGAAGGTTTTCCAACCATAGAAATTATATATATGTATTCCTGATCAGCATTAATACCTGAGTCGATCTAGATTTGTTCAAAATTTTATAATGGTTTACATCGTCAAAATTGTGAGAAGTTTACAAAAAAATTTTTTTTTTTATTTTGAAATTTCCAATGCTTTTTTTTACCGAAAAACTAACATAGAAAAGCTTTCCGAATTGAACTTTATGAATTTTTGGCTTAGTTATAATAGATTTTCATGGAAGGATATATAATCTTTGGCTTCTCGAAGTTAGCTTCCTTTATTGTTTGATGTCAGCATTATTTAAGATAATATTCATTCAAAATTACATCTATGTTTTTATTAAATAATATTATTTAAAAATGTAAAAAGCAACCCTAGTGCCTTGTCAAATTCATGAATTTGCTGTTTATGGTCACACTTTTCACAGTTTTTCATGAACTTGCCACCGCATAAATGCATTTATGCTCCGACGTTTATCAAAAGCATTTTATAACTATCGCGGCGAGGCAACGAACTTTCGGAGCATAAATCAACTGGATACTGGCTACAACTCTGTTTGTTTATGCTTTTTGCCCGAGTTTTGTGCTTTTGTCTGTTTGTTTGTTATGAAACTGCGGTTCGTCATGCTGTGACCATTCTGAAATTGACTGACAGAACGGACCCCACGTCGGGGCGGCGGAATGGAGCAGAACTGGAACCGAGTTCGAGTCGGAGTCCGAGCTTGAGGCTGGAGGAGGAGTAGCTGCCGCTGGCCGCCTGCGAAATCCGACAGAACCGCAGACTAATTAAATTAATTGAGGTGATTTTTGTCGCAGATACCAGATACACCCGATATGCCGTTACCCGTTGCCCGCTTTGCCCATTTGTAAAGTGTTGTCCGGTCTCAGGGCTTAAGCACGGTAAAAAATATGGTTCGCCGCGCATATTTTTTAAAACGATTTTGCGCTCATATCGTAAAATGTTGAACGCATGTAATCCATCGATATTAATGACTGGCCATATTTTTTGCTCGCCCTCGCCGGCTTGATTGAATGGTTATTCATATTTTTTTTTTTGTTTTTTGTGTGGCAGAAACACACCGGCCTTTGTTGTGTCCGCGCGAGTTGGGCAGCAGAGCCTTTGTTGTTCCTGTGCGTCCTCCATTCGGAATGATTTTACATTGTGAAATGCGTCCCGCTTTTTTTTTTGTGATCCCAGCTGTAAAATGTTAAATGAGTGCAATCAGAATTTGGCGTTCATTAAAGGGGTCACGAGGAGTCACAGGGTAACCTACCTGTTGTTGCTATGCAGCAGAGAAAAAAGGAGGAGTCTTGGAAGTTATCTATTTGAAAAACTCCTGATATTTAAATTAAATATAGAGAAATATATGGTTTCTTCATATTCAAAACTAGAACATTGCTTAAAAGATGACAATTTACACATTTTATAGATATATTGCCTTGAGTTTGCTGCTGCAACCATCGCAGGCTAATGAGAATTTAAATATTAACTTTATTTAACTTAAAACTAATATTCCACAGAAGCCTAAATCTTTAACTATATAATCCTATTAAATTTATCAGGGTATACAGGAATAAGCTATATATATGCAGCTTTTGTTTGGGGCTTGAATAATGTATCCAGCTGTGTTTAAACAATAGAAAATCTCAATTTTCAACACAATGCGCAGATATGGACTTTACGTTTCTGCGTGTGCTTTCTATATATATAATTTTTTTTGTCACAATTTTGTGTAAACGCGTACTAAATATTTAACAAGCTATTAAACCGACGTCAACAACATTTCAATGAATAAATAATGCCCAGAATGGGCGACAATCGCCGGTGACCACGACTGCCGGCATTGTGGATTGTGCAAACATATTTTGCAGATGCAACGGCCCAAACTAAGGTGGCTTAGAGCTGGAAAAATAACTGATATATCGTTAATTTAAGATATGAAACCCAGAAAAACCATATTAAAAGTTGGAATTTGACAGACTAAACATTTAGTTGAATTGTTAACTACTTCTTTTAATTCCACCTTAACTCTTTTTTATTCCAAATTCATATGTCCAACGATAGTCTCAAGGATTGCCAACCAATTTTGGTTTTGTTTAGTGTTGGCCACCACCGGAGTCGGCTCACATCCGAGTACCGTTGACTTTTTCGGGCTTCAACCAGCTCAATGGGTGGATGATAATGACGGCGAACACGAGCGAGCAGAAGGAGTTTGGGCCAGGAGCCACGGACATGGCCATTTGAGGTCCGGGGCAATTGTCAACTGTTGTTGTCAATTACGTTAACAAAACACGGTCCCAGTGCCGAAACTGGAGCAGCAGGAGAAGGAAAAGGAGTTAGAGTTCGAGCTCCAAATGGTCCAAAATTTGTACGTCACAGCCAGGGATCCGGACCGGAACCGAAGCCGCAGTTACAGCCAGAGCCAGAGGCAAAGCTAAAGCCGAATCCAAAGCCATGGCCAAAAACAAATGCAAAGCAGCCGCTAAAACAAAGGGAAGCCCTCGCCGGCAAAGGAGAAGGAGAAGTAAGAGTCGGAGTTGGAGTCCATGTCCATGGTCATGTCAGGCGTTTAATTGGCATTGCCATTTGGTATGTGTTATTAACGATTTGTGGCGTGCAAAGGCATTTGTCAATGTGTCACAAAAATGAACTCAGCAGGACAGCAATTTAAGAGCAGGGGAGAGTTCCTTATCATTTATACGAAGCAGATCTTAATAAGCGGAATAAATATATACATATATAAATATTTCCTTTAACATCTATAATCAACTAAGTGTTAATATTTGTAGTGGAAAAATAGTACTAAATCCATTTTAAATATTTCTCCCAGTGCTGCCACAGAATATCATCCACAGCGGAGTGTACTTTTGGCGGCGTCAGCATAATCTGAACTCGAAAGTGACCTTTTTAATTAAAAGCCAAAGTTGGGGGGAGACTTGCAACAGTTCGTGCCGCATTCGCATGCTCGAAATTGCAACACCGAAAATTACATGGACATGGACGCCGGGCCAAGGACTTGCGGCGGGGGCGCCTCCAGAAATGAGAAATGAAGTCAGCAAAGGGAAAAGCCAAGGGGACAGCAGGGAACGGTTATCTAATGTCTGGAGGCAAAGGGTCAAGCTTAGGGCAGCACAACAGTCACGCAGAGCTTGGCGAGAGGGAAAAGTGTTAATAAATTTTCAGCCAAAAACCAGACCAGACCCGACCAGGCGTCGTGGTTGTTGGCCAAATTAAGACAACTTTGCGCCGCCGTTGCTAGATTCGAAAATAAATTTGTTTAATTCCCACTCGAGCGAAATATTTTATAAGAGACTTGGATCTGGACAGAACTGGCTTGGCCAGAACCCCGGGGAAATCGTGCCCGAGACGGGACTGACTAATTAGACGCGTCACCGTTGCCGATTGGCTTTCCATTTCGGCTTTTCCTATTGGCCCGCCTAATGAGCCAGCGGAGTCGGCGGGGGTCACGCGGGTCACAGCGCCCCCCGTGCAACTAATTGGCATTTGAGCCGGCCTGTGCAGGTAAGTGCACTTTTAAGGCTGCTCGCTACTCGCAGATTAGCTGACGATTTTCCCCCTTCTGTTTATGCAAATTGCTAGGAGTACTGTCCATGGGAATTGACAAGCAGCCGAAACAGGGGAGACTTCATACCATTCAGGTCAAGAAGACAGCGTCAAGGTGTACCCACTTTAAGGGGTAAATGGTATTCGGGAATAACTCACAAGCTTACCAATTAAAACACTTGAAAGAGGCTTACTTTTTATAAAGAAAATTAAGACCTTAGGAGGTCAAGTTAAAGTGTTTCGTAATACCTTACTTATAAATAAGATATCTTCAAATATATTTAAAAATTAACCATCATACTTCTTCCTTCCGGTTTTTTCACTTAACAAACAGTTAACTCTTTGTCCGATTCTGTTTAATTGAGAATCCATTGGGCCGAAATCCTCCTTCTTTATTGCCACATATAAATAATGTCCTTGTGCTGGCCATTTGTATTTAACATATCATTCATATAATATCAATTAGCTGCATATGTGTGACGCCAGTCGCTGGCCTGTCCTTTGGACCCGCCTGAAAATTATTGGCAGCAGGACAGGGACTGGCATGTTGTCCATTTGGCTTCCCCTTTTTTATTCAGTTTTCCTTATTTTTTTTGCTCTCTTATTATTGTATTTCTGCTCTTTTTGGGAACGGAAAAACGGATGAAGGCTCCAGTCGATTGGCATGCGTCTGTTTGCTGGCCGTTGATGATGGCTAGTTGGGGGTCACCACGGGGAGATTGGGTGATCGGGGTACTGGGGTGGGGCTAGGACACGGACAGGGACGATGACAACATCGATGGGGGCACCAGGCTCCTCGGCTTTTGTTCTCGCCCAACCTCATTTCGTCTGCTCGCACACAAAAAGCTCATTTTATGCCAATTTCTGTGTCCTGGAAGGAGAGTCCTTGGATGGTCCTGGAACTGAATGAAATTTAACGAGCGGTGGGATGCATGTCGGATAAACATTAACGACTCATTCTGGACCCAAGCCTCGACAAAGAGTTGGTGGAGGAACTTCTGATTCAAGAAATATTAAAAAGTATGCTTCGAGCACATTAAATCAATGCACTCCCTTGCCTGATTGGGGCACAAGACAATTTCCCTGCGGAAACAACTAGGATTCCATCTAATTATGCATGCCATCAGCGTGCCAGCTGCTGCCCCAACCAGCGATTTTTCGGGGATTGTTAGTTTTTTGGCTTAACCTTTTGCCAATTTTAAATTGGCTGAGACTGAAGCTGGGGTCTGGGCTGAAGCTGAAGCTGGAGCTGGTGTCCTGGCTGGGTCTGGAGTCTGGGCCTGGCCAAGTTCAAATATGCACAAACATTTGTTCAAAGGCTAAAGATTTATCTCGCCTGTTGTTCGCTAGACACCCTGTGGTGCCTGACTCCTGTCTGCTTCCGTTTCGTGCCCAGGTCTTCTCCTTCTTGTTCTTTTCTTATTTTTTGGGTTTTTTGTCTCTTTGAAGGGGGAGCTCCTTTTTTTTTTGGGGGGGCATTCATACGAGCGCCGAGCGATACAAATCGGTGAATTTCAAGTGCAAAACTTGAATATGCAATTGCATTTTGCACGTTCTGCGGTAGCGTCTTTGGCAGTACAGTGGGCACAGCCAATTGATGGACTTGGTAGCCAATGTTTTTGTGTGTTTGCTGAGTTGGGGATTTCCATTTATATTAAAATATTCTCTTGAAATCTTGATTAATTTCTTTAACTGAGAATAGGGTGGGTTTCAGAGATAAAAGTACGATATTTTGGGATTTAATGTAAGATATGCGAGAGATAATGAAACAGATTTTATATAAAAATTAAAATAATGTAAACAATTAGAGGGTATTATCATTTGAAATATATTAATATCTTTATTAGTATGTACTTTTAAAAATATTTAAAAATATAGGAAAGGTTAATAAAAATCTATTAAATTACAGATAGACTATTCTAAGCCATATTTAGTTTAGGAAATTGATTACTGAATCGGATTGGATTACTAAGTTGGATTACTTTAATCGATACTACAAGTTCTTTTAATAAAATTAGATGAAAAGCACTCACCTTACGTATCCTCTACCTGTGCAACAGGCCCTATTCCACATTGCATGCTTCTTTGTTAGATCAGAACATTTTTCGGGGATTTCTCTCCCTTGGAACTCCCTCCAGCTACCAGTTCCTACCAACTCCCAACTGGCGAATTTGCATATTCACGCTGCGGATTGAAATCAGAAACAGTGGGTGCCGAGCCAGCCAACAAACGGGATGCAGTGACACCGCGGGGAGAGTCCTCCTCCTCCTGAATCGATGAGTCGCCATCGAATCGCGAGGAGGAGAAAATGCAAAATGTGCCTGCTGGGCAGATGGAAGGAGCTACCAATCCGTCCACAGCTCCGGAGTGAAGCCAGGCAAACAAATTCAAAAATGTTTGGTGAATTTCAATTGCTGACAAATTCGGTAGAGCTGGAGGTGAATCAATGAATGAATGGCGACGACGACGCTGTTGATAATATTATTAGTAGCCGGTGAATGGCAAATTGTCCTTGAGGATATAAATGGAATTTGAAATTATTTTATCAACATTTTTGATTGCTTCCAGCCGAACAATCAGTTCAGGACGAAGGGACGGATGGCAGTCATTGACTCTGATGGACGCTCGCTCATTGGCAGTCCGGACGAGGCACTCACTCGGCTGGGGTCCAAATAATATGCACAAAAGTTATGAATTCCCACACAGCACAATGGCAATAGCAATATGTTCCCTGGACTATGGAAATGATAAATTTCAGAGTGCCTCCCTGACTCGAAATGAGTTTCGAGCTGGCTGGCCCTGGCTTCTATGCTAATTATTATTGCATGGACCCGGGGCCGGGATGCTGGCCAGGATATTTTAATCTAAGCAGATAAGGAAATTGCTTAGAATTCTAAATGGACCGAAGGCCAAATGGAGCAGAAGTTATGCCCCAAATGGAGGACAGGACCCAACCCACAAGTTCAGGTGTTAAGCTGTCGATGGATATTTAAATGGGTTGAGTTGAGTTCGCCGCTGATTGAAATAAAGTTGACAATTCGAGGGGAGCTCGTGGCCGATGAGGCATCGATGATTCTGAAGGGGATTACGCCGGAAATGGCTGCTCGAAGTGGCGGAGGAGCCGCGTAAATGAAGTGGCGCGCGGTTGAGGTTGCCTCTCGGTTTGGTGCTTTTCAAGTTCGTTGTTGATAAACTTAATGGAGGCTGTTGGCTTTTCAAGAGCTCGAAATTGAAAGAAGCTGTTGAATACTAAATGGGTTGGATGGGATTTTCTTGGGCTAAGAAAATACAACAATAACTAAATGGGTTTTAGGGGTTTCAAGTGCGGTTACTGTATACATATTATATATATTTTTTAAACTTGTATTTGTGGCATCTTGGGGATTAAAACAATGTGTCTGGCATTTGCACTCTCAACCAAAATGCACCCAAAAGCCAAAAACATGAAAATCCCATAATTCTGATAAGATTAGGCACTCAAAAGATTTCAATAAAAATCCCATCTTCACACCGCTCCTCGGGCTAACCTCTCACCTGGCCGAGTCAAGCACTCTTGTCTGGAATTAAAATTTAACAAGCAAACACAACAAAATAACCAAAAATAATCTTCACAAAATCCCAATATACAAAAACCCATCCGAAGCATCACTCAGCCGCACACTTTAGTCTCTTGAATGGGTCGAGGAGAGCGTTCTAAAACTGAGCAGAAAGTCAGTTGAATATGAAGTCTTATTGATTTGCACTGAAAATGCAATTTTCCGTTGGCATTAAGAGCCATTTTTGCGGCGCTTGGGGAAATCCAAGGGGGTACTGGGAGAGAGGGAGGGGAATGCGTCTGTGTGAAAAGCTTTTTATGGCTGGCATTAATTTTGATTTTCCATTTTCGAGCTCTCTGCACTTGGCTAAATATTTTGCACTCGGCACTTGAGCATCGTCGTCGTCTAATGCGGCATTAATTTTTGTCAATTTCAGCTGCATTTTGGTTTTCGATTTTTATCAGCTCTTTGGACGCTCTCCTGAATGTGATATCTGGTATCTGCTGTCTATATCCTCCGACTTTCCATGCTCTGCATATTTGTTTTTGGCCTAATGCAAGGCAAACAAGGCTCTAATTTAAATGGCTTTTCCTCGGCATCTCCTCTCATCATCATCATTGCCAGTGTTATGACAGTTGAAGTTTTGACGTTGCCGTCGGCGGGGTAGGGTGTACTCCGCAAGGGGGTGTGTGTGTGTATGTGGGGTGTGTTTTAGCAATTCATTGGCAAAAGACAAATACACATATGCAAATAGGCAGATGCGAACCACTCGAAAACTAATGTAGTATGCATACGTCCCTCACCTCCGTCACTATAGCTCCAAAATGCCTGCAGTCGATTATAAATGGAGTGGCTCCACACACACTACATACATATGTGTATATATATATTATATAGAGTGTGTATATATGCTGGGCATGGAGGGCCAACATAAATATTCAATTTAAATTATTACTAAATTGGCTTTCGCAAATTTCCATTATGCACTTATTTCATTTTCGGTGACGACGACGATGACGGTGACGATGACTAAAAGCCTCGTCGTAGGCATTTTCGCTACGCTTTCGGTTTGATCCTATACAAATATGTATATATGTGTGCGTGTGAGATTCGTCCTGCCATCAATAAGCAATTTAATTTGTCAATCGTTCAGCTCTCCCTCTTGCTCCCTCGGCACACACAATCAACAAAATCCATCAGCTGGATGGCCGGCATCTGCCTCTTCTTAACTTGGCCTTCATCGGGGCGGCAATTAAATGCCACCAGAGGCAGTTCGTCGAGAGCTGGGCTTGTAATTAAAGTAAACATGGTTACGCCCACACACACACACAGACACACACACACTCACTCTGGCATTGTCATAAAATTGCGCATATAAATTGCTTGTGCATGTATTTATGTTGATCGCATTAATAACGCGCATACGTCATGTGGTACAAGGATGTTGGTCAACTGGGAAAATCAGAGCCTGCCTTGTTACAGATCGGATTGGGATCATAACTGAATTTGTGCTTGGGCGAGTTAGCATAATTTAAGCCAGAAATTGCTGGCCTCGGGCTGGCTTATACTCAAGAACGAGCCTAATTCCATATTCCTTATGCATAAATATATAAACTTGTTCTTTGAAAATATATAACACAAAATACAATTTCTGAAAGCATAAAGCAAATATATCCAGAGCTCTAACGAAAAAAGCATTTTTCAAAAGATTTTTCTTTCCTTTTTCTGCCTGCCCCAAAACGAGTTGATTTGCTTATAAACACCTGTAAACTTTTGCCAGGCAACTGGACAAACACCTAAAGGCGGGCGAAGAGGCAGGACTACAGATAGGATCAGGGACAAGAGCAGACAAGGCTGTGAATGTGGGTGGCAAACAGATTTCCATGCACTTGCTGGGCATTTGATTTGTCACCCAAGGCGTGCAAATGATAATCGAAAAATCACTCAGCTGTGCGTGTGTCCACCTCCTCTAAGCCTGAGCCCCTGCATCTCCAACTCCAACTCTTCCTCTGATTCCTTGCATCCTGAGTCCTGGCTCCGACTGCCTGCCTGCCTTCCTGGGCGTGGGTGTCCAAAGCTGATTTGTCTGGCCGCTTGACTGGCCTGCTCCTCGAACGTTTGGGCCTTTGGTCTGCCTGCCTGCCTGCATTTCCGCATCCGGTTTTGGCATTTGACACCAAGGCCAGAGACGAACCAGTACAGAGGGAGAAAAAATTGAACTCAAGTTTAAAATAAATTAGAAATAAATGCAAGAAATTAATATAGAGCATCATCACCCTTATATATAATCATATTTCTATAATATGATATGTATATTTTCCCCAGTGTACTTACAACCAAAGACCAAGTCGGTCCTCGATCCGGACCATCCTGTAACTACAAAAACACACACACGCATGGCCACATTGGGGCAAATCTGCATTCTCCTGGTTCCTATTTTTTGGGGTTGGAGTGAAGGAAGCAAAAACTTAACTGCTCGACACTTGTTTTGTGGTGTGTTGCCATTGTCTCTGGCTTGTGCCTCCCCCTAGTCCCCGCCCATGTCCAACTGGGACTTGTTACTGAGCCCCACCTAAGGACCCTCCCTAACCCCACAAAGAGCCCCTCAAAAATCTGAGCTCCCCGCCGAAAGCTGTTGAAGCACATGGTGACATGTGAGAACGGAATGGAATTGGGTCCGTGTGGGCCCCATTTCAATTGGGTCCTTTGTGATTTGCCCAGATGAGTTGATGCAGACTTGGGGTCCTGAGAAATGGAGGCGTCCTGTAATGAAGAGGTTGCCATAAACTGGGACCAGCCATGAGCCAAGGAAGCTGGTGAGTAAGGAGACATATCAGTCTCCTCTGAGTACAGGCTGTATGAGTTTCGATTTTAATCGATTTTCTTTAAAATCTTTTCTTATTATTTAAGACCATGAGAAAAACTTTAAATTAAACCACCAAATCATTTAAGATCTTTGCCAAGAAGCTCGGCTAAGTAAATTCCTAAGTGCAGGGGTGTGAAGTGCCCTCGAGCTTAGCTGGGACCTTCCCCCAAAAGATATATTCCTTCGTGGGCATTATACAAATTTCTCCCCAATCCCCCATGACTGCCACTCACAAATATCATAAATCCAGGGGAGCAACTACTAAGCTGTTGTTACTCTGCTGCCTTGGGGGGCATGTGGCAACTACAACTACCACACTGGACATGACCATTGTGGCACGCCCACCGACGCCTCCTCCTGCAGCCGCCCCCAATTCTGGCCCCGCCCAAGTAATCAAAAATTATGGCAGAGAGCACAAATTTATGTGCCATTAACTCAAAGCGCCCCTTTCCACGGTAGCCTGGCCGAAACTTAGACGAAACCCAGAGGCGAGTTCATTACTTCAATATTTCAGGACACTCAGCCACACACACACAGACACACATATATCCACCGCCAGGATGCGTCTGCCATTGTTTTTTACGGGGGAAAAAGGGAAATAGAGAGCAGACGACGGTTTGTGATTAGGCGGGAACCTCGTTTAAATTAAAATAGCTACACGAGAGAACATCGTTCCTGGACCCGGCCCACAGCTCGGAGGAGCAGCCGGCGGAGGAGCACGGGACTGGAGCTTTATTGGATTTTCAATTGTCACCAAGCTGGGCAAATATTTTCGGGTGCCGCTCTGTCGAAAACCAAAAACCGAAAACCCCAAAAACCAAACCGAACCCGCCTAAGCCCTGTTGGAGGTGGCCTACCCATGTTGTACCCGCTCCCAATCCCCCAATCCCCCAGCCTGTTGGCCCGAAAAACCACAAGTGAATGACATAGGGGGCCAGGCCAACGGGGGCTTAGGATTTGAGACTGCACTGGAAGAAAATATATGGATTACAGAAGATTAAAAGAAGGCCATGTCGGAAAAGGCAATGACTGTAAAGAGTAACTTTAACAGCGAACTTTAAAAATTAGAATTATACTCTTAAAATTAAAGATGCAATTTTCGAAATATCAAACTTTTGATTTTCATTTTAAATTGCTTAAAATTTCTTCTAGTGTGCTTTCCCTAGTGCCTCCTCCATCCCAGCCGAGGATTGCGGTTCCTGCTAATGACGATTGCCGTTGTTGATGAGTCCTCGGGATCCTGTTGGGGCGGAGGGAAGGAGGAACGGAGGACGCCGAGTGGCAGGACGACTGGGTGGCTGGGAAAAAACCTTCATTGATATGTTGCCTCTCTGTTCGCAGGGCTAGAAAATTTCATTTCCCCGACCACTTTCGCCCACATATATACATAGTTCAAGTGAAGTTATTCGGTTGCCAGAAAATGCTAAATTAAAAGCAAATTATTGTGTTTAGTTTTCAGCCGACCCGACCGAACGAGGCCGAATGTCCTGCCGTGGAATCCTGCTTACCCTTATGTTAATTACTTCAACTCCCAGGCGCTGGGAACTTTGTTTGTTTGCGGGTTTGTTTTCGCTTTTTCTCCAAAGGTAAATAGTTTCAGTTGTTTGCATTTGGCTTACCTTTGTGTGCCTTGGCGGGGGAGGTGGGTGAGTTTCCATCCTTATTCACATATGTACGCTTAATGTTGACCTGGCCAAAGTTCTTAATTAAAAGATGGCCAGAATGTGAGTATTTGTGAGCACGAGCCGAAGTAAATTGCGGTCCAGTAATTCTGTTATTGTTCAAGTGCACATTTTGTGTAGAATTAAATTTAACGGAAAATGAAAGCCTGGTTAAACTGAGCAAATATATTGTTATTTTTTCGAAAGGAAAATATTATTAAAGCTCAATCAAGTTGGTTAAATGAAATAATTTCAATTGTGGTTTTTAGTTTAAAGAAGAAGGAATAAATGTTGGCATTTTAAAGTTTAGAAAATACAGAATGTGCCAAAAATGTTGCCTTTTAATTTATAAAGAGAAAAATAAATGATATTTTATAATGTTTGTTAATATTTTTTCTAAAAGGGAAACCCAGAATTTTTGGCATTAATGGATAACAATTAATTTGTAGCAACTAAACACTAAATCTAAGGCTCTCGCCAACTACATTTCTTTCCATTAACCGAATACAAGACTGTTCCACCCCATGACCCTATGTGTCCATAAAACAACCCCAGGACTTGTACCCTCTGCCAGGCAGTCACTCACCTCGAGCTTGACCAGCATTTCGCACATGGCCAACATAAAGCTCTTAACTGACATGAGGAGCCGTCGAGTCAACGACCTCGAGGCGCGATGCGTGAGTCCAAAGGATAACCAATTATGCGTCGTCTGGCACATTACAGGATCCCCTCTACTTTCGCTTCGAAAAACTCATTAAAACTGCATGAATATAATTTTCGTTTGATTTATAAGCGAGTAGTCCTCTGGCATATGGTTCATTGGGGGTGCCAAGTTATCCTCTCATGGAGACAACTTCCGGACTAACCGCATCGATGGCAATTTTCCTACATTATTCGCAGATTCGGAACAGAGACCGAGCGGAGAAGAGGGAAATCAATTCCATTAGGATTATGAATGCAAACGTCAGGAAGCTGCGAGCCATAAACGCGCTTGTGTGCAAACATTTAAGAAGACGGACTGACTCTCGGGGGTTACGGGTTCAGTTCGGGGGTTAAGCAATAAGCATAATGCACAACCCTCCCCGCCAAGACAATAATAAACATAATGGTCCTCGCTGAATCGCGCCAAAGCGTCCGAGAAAAATGGAAGTGGTCACCAGCCAAGCTCACATCCTCCTCCTAAGCCTGCAGCAAATCCTTGACGTCCTTTGTCATATTTTACGGCCCAAACTTCGGCGTCGTCTGCCTCATTACAGCTCACATTGATAATTATGCAATGGATTTTGGGTATTCTTTGCGAGGGGGAGAAGGACCGACCCCAGAGGGTGGAACATTGCAGCTGAGTCCTCCGACAACTGACAGCCAAATCCTGT
>VNJR01012941.1:0-13429 GCA_008042585.1 Drosophila punjabiensis | reverse complement strand
GGTGTTAAAGAACTGTAGACCACCAAAAATGATAGACGACTCTTGCATTAAAAAGTTGTCTTAATTTTTAATTAATTTTGGAGCAAATGTTGACGTCGATAAACTATTACCACACCCCCAATATATATATATATATATATATGTATAAGTATAAAGGTTGAATTGAAATTTATTTTCCTTTCCAAGGTTTTAATATACGCGAGAAAATAACGGCAATATTGAAAGAGTTCGGATGTGACCTCAACTTGGAGAATCCCGTAATTGTAACCGACCGGGATACTAATATGATTAAAGCCTTTCGGGACTTAGAAAAAATGCATTGCGTCAACCATTTGCTCAATAACGCTATCGAGAAAGCAATTGATTCTGTTTCTGTGGTGGCCAATATGGTCACTATTTGCAGCAAGCTGGCTTCAAGCAAGCTACTTTAAAAAATCCGGAATGAACTCCGTTCTAGAAGTATCATTAAAAAGTTTTTGTCCTACTCGGTGGAACACCCCTTTTTTATTTGATGAAGTCTATAGAAATTAACTGGATTGAAATAACAGCAATTCTAAAAGATAAAGATCAGACGTGCAGAATTCAGGAAATAAATATCAACCATTTGGGATCCATTGTCCGACTTTTGGAAAATTTTGAAACCTACCAATTCAATTATCTACCTTAGTAACACCAAATTTGACGAAATATCACAAAATAGCGCAATTTCTTTTCCCACCGACCAATAAACTCATTCAATTTACAACAACAGAAAGAGAAACCGTAATTAACGACTGCAAATATATTATGAATGAATTTATAAAAGACCATGATACGATAGTCCCAGTAGAAACTTATTCACCTGACGATGAATTTGCAGAATTCGTAGAAGTCCACCAAGGAGAGAACACAACTACCGGCCAAGTTGAACAAGAAATATCAGCATATGCAAATATTACTTTGACGCATTGGCTTGGTGGAATGTAAATAAACAGTTTTCCCCTTTTTTACACAAAACAAGCTGCAAAATATTCTGCAGCGCGGCTTCGGAACGTTTATTTTCCAATGCCGGAAAAACTCCATCTATAAGGTGATGGTCTCTTTCCAAAATCTCATGAAAGCATTTTTGGAAACCCTTAGGTTTTGTTTAAATTAAAAAAAAAGACAAATAACTTTTAAAGTTAATTCACAATCAACAAGTATTTATTAATTTCTTTTGAATTCCTTTACGGTTAACGTGTCCTTCTCTTTGGTGAGGAAATCAGATTTATACTCGTCGCCAAGAGTTTTCATAGTTCCACGGCAAAACTTCAATGAAGTCTGGCACAATATTGCTCTCCGCAGAGAAACCCGGGAAAATCCCGAGGAATTCCTGATTCCGGGCCACGAACGCATGCCCTGAACAAATTCCTGGCCAAAATCCTGGCGAAGCGAAGTTTTAAAAGCGGTCCCAATAAACTTTCGTTTAATAATTTCCATTTTAATTGAAAAGATGCAAATAGCTTTTATTACATTATAAATAACGGAGGCTATAAAATGTCCAAAATATTTGCTATTAATGAGAATAGTTTGTGTAGCCGTTTAATTGTTAACCTAGAGTCTTTCTACACCTATCCATTTAATTCTAGTCGTGTAGGTATTTTTCTTCTGCGTGCATAACCTTCGATTTTAAAGTATGGCAACTCAATATACAAGAAATAACAGAAAATAATGCATTTAATAGACAGAAACATGCATATTTACATACCCTTAATTTGTTAAATGACAATGAACTACGATCATTTATTCAACTCAGAGGAGGAGAACCAGGAGTGCACAACATTACAACCACCAAAAGAGGATACAAAAAATACTGGTAAGGCAATATTTAAGTTGTCTATATTCTATTGTATTTAATTAGTACGTATCCAGTTAAGGATTCTTTCTGTTAGCGAAATAAATAAATAATAATTATTTTAATAAAAATTTGTTATTGTATTGTTACAGAAATAATAAACTTGCTTGGACGTATTTTATCGGAGGTCACTTCTCTAAGGTGTGAATTGGCCTCTGTTAAGGCTAAGGTGTGCGGAGAATATAAATAAACGCAAATTAGTCATGCCGCAGGATGCCTTAAAAAGTATTGAGGATGTTAAGAGCTTTGAGCTTACACTTCCAAATTTGTAAGTTTATTTTACAAAAAATATATGAATAAATAATTTATATGAATTTTACCAGTTCACAAAATAATTTAATTAACTATATATTTATTTATAGGTCATCGATTTATCCCTCTGTGCGGAGAAATCGTACAAGAAATTCATTCGGCAATGCTTGCGGGATGTTTTATGTGATGAAGTGGCGCGCCAATCCTGCTGGCGTGGTACAGACGCCAAGATGTGCATTCGTGGCATGCTAATAGCATCAGCGCTTAAAGGTAATATAAATTTCGGTGTATATTTTTTAAAAGTAATTAACTTATAATAATTTATATTTTTACAGACGCGTTTCGGAATAAGTTTTCTTAGGAGGACGCAGACATTGAACGGATAACTCAAAAGTATTTCCAATACGCCCAGGACCGTGTCAACAAATAATAAAAAAAATTAAAACTATTTAATAATCTAGAAATAAGTATTATTTTATTACTATTGCTATTCATTATTGTTGTTTTAAAAATTAAGTTAAGGAAAAAGTCAAGAAATGAAAAAGTTTTAATTTATTATATCAAGGAAAAAGTGAAGAAATAAAAAAGTCTTAATTTATGTTTCAAGAATTTATAGATTTTAAGTTAAATTAAAAATAAAAAAATATATTGTTTTGGTTTCGTTACCTTTTCCGGTCAGTTAAATATATTAAAAAAGAATCTCGAATGATTCAGAAGTCGACCCGCTTTTAATATTAAAAGTGTGCCACTCGCACTATTTAAGTATTTAATTTTCAAACTTACCAAATTTGCACCGCCTTTTCGGTTTTCATCAGAAAAGTGAAAATAATCGATGTTTGTCAAGTCAACATCGATGTTGACAAGTTTTTGGAAACATCGATAGTATCGATTAAACATCGATGTTTGTTCCAGCACTACCCTGCAAGGTATAAAAATCGTAGCCAGCAATGCAGTGGACTTACTCTGTGTTTTAAATTTTGCATTATTGACACAAATTGAAGGCACTTGAAGTTCTTATTTCCAAGGAAATCTTGGCATATTGGGCATTGCTGAAATGACTTCGTTTCTGCCATAGCGTTCAGGACTTTAACATCAATGGCAGTAATATATGGACTAAATCTCACATACACACATTGTCATTTAGTGATATTTTACATGGCAGTAGCTTTTCAATTTCATTTTCTGGGTCCTTTTTTCTTCTAATATCGATTCTTTAGTTTCTTTTAGAAACTTCAGCTTTAAGGGACGACATAACCTAATAGGCTGCGAGGTGCGACTGTTCCACAAAAAATATTCGGATGAGTCGATCATTCGAAGAGGCATTATGGTGGTGGCAAAAAGGTATGAGGTGTCATCATACTGTTTTTATTTGCTTATGCCTGGTTTTATTTGCCTGTCCAGTACTGTCATCGGAACTGGAGCTTACGATGAGCTCAGCAGGTAGGATATCACTTTGTTGATTTACCAACACATTCTGAATTACACTTTCTTGTAGTGCCACAATGAGTCGGCCGTATGTACTAAAAGGCCTTGCAAGGAGACTTGCTACAGTCTCCGAAACATCAATGTTCACTGGTATGGATTTATTCTTTTGCTTTGCTACATCTTTGTAGAGGGGGTAAATATCCGCTTTTCTTTTGCTCATTTACCAGAACGCATAATACTGCTCTTTGGTGAACCCTTGACCCAATATTAACGCTAATGCTTCATTTTTATACGCACGTATAGGCTGCTCAATGGGATTTGTTAAGAACTTTCTAACTTCGATAGCGTTTTCCAGGCTACTTACAAAAATTTTGAGAATCGCAGCAAAATCATGTATTGCCTTCGTGCGGCTGCGCTTGCTGCTTGGACTAACAAGAGTACTTCATTCCTCTGTGATTTTTCGTCTTTTGACACAAATGGAATATGTGGTCGTCCAATAGACGTTCTACGCTTTTTAAAGGTAAAGTTGTGCTGCCTATCCATTTTATGTGTTTACTTGTAATTCCTTTTACATCTTGCCATTTCAAGTCGGCCTTTTTGCTATTCCAAACAGCAACCAAATCGGCGTTGAAGAAATAGAGGTTATCTAAGAAAAATTCAAATTGCACCAATAGTGCGGAAAAGTGTAGAATAAGACTAACACCTATTTGCTAAGAATTGACAAAGCTACCACGAACATTTGGACGCACTGAAAAAAAATGCAAACTATTCTGTGAAATCAGTGTGCATTATTTTTTTCCTTTACAAGTGGTGTTTTACACGAAAAGTCTAATTTCAGATCACTTCGTAAAAATTGCAAACTTAGCGCACGTGCTTTCGGATGCAACAGCTGATTTTGCTGCTTTTCTGCTAACATATGCTGTTAAGTATTAACATTTAAGGTATGAGGCATAACAGTTTGATGTTCTTTTAATACATTCTCACTATTTTTATACCCTTGCAGGGTATTATAATTTCAGTCAGAAGTTTGCAACGCAGTGAAGGAGTCTTCTCCGACCTGATAAAGTATGTACATATATTCTTGATCAGCATCAACAGCCGAGTCGATCTAGCCATATCCGTCTGTTTGTCTGGCCGTCTGTCCGTCCGTTTCTACGCAAACTAGTCCCTCAGTTTTGAAGCTATCTGAATGAAACTTTGCAGATAGTCCTCTATATACACTCGGACATAAGTCGGAACGGGCCAGATCGGACGACTATATCATATAGCTGCCATACAAACGATCGGTAAACGTAGAGAAAAATTACATTTTATTTTACATGTAAAAATGTGAAAAAATGTAAAACTGTAAAAATTTTATGTATATTAAAGTAGTTAATATTATATTATATTGGGATAGATTATAATTTATACAATTGTAATCTGCAAGGGTATACCAACTTCGGCGTACAGAAGTTAGCTTCCTTTCTTGTTTTTTATTAAGGTGGTCAAAAAACCCAAAGTACACAGGAACTATTACACCATAAAGTTTTTGTTTTGAGAGGTCCCATCCCGGCCAAACTATTAAAGTATAGTTGTCCTTCGCTACTACATCTGTTAGTTACGACCGAAAATTAATATTTATGGTATACAGATTTGTGCAGAAACATTTTTGTGCTCCCTGGCAGTGATCAAAGTTTGCACGTGATTTCAAAATTTCATTTCCCCAAGTTTGCACATCGATTTTTTTTTGCGGTCAACCGATTGTAATGCGAAAAATTTTTTTATTAAAATTTTTGAAAAATGTGTTTTTGGGGTAAAGTGGGAAACTTTCTATGTGCTAAAGTGGAAAATGTAAAAATCGCTAATTAGGCGTCATTTTTCATTCGAATGTTGTTAATTTAATGTTGATTATTAAAAAAGTGTTTTAAACTTATAAATGTCCCTCTAACCTCAAAACCATTACTTCATTTTTTAACTTAATTTAACTTGATTTATTTATCCAGTTTTTCCGATAAACACCACAAAATTCCCCTAAATGGATTTTGGAGAAACTTGGTCACTCTGATCACCGAAGTTTTTGGTCTCTTTTTTCTGGAAGGCGATAGAATACAGTTGACAATTGCTAAGGACCGAATTTAAAATCTATTTCCATCGAGAGGACAGACTTACAATGTATGGCATTGATACCTGTCAATTGCTGCAGAAATTTGGGTGTTTACTTCTGCTGGCAAGCGTTTCAACCGCGATAATTCGCAAATGAGTAATTGTGGATTTCCAAAATAGCGTTCTGCTCGCTCCAAAAGTTTAAGCGTGGATATCCTATTGGCTACACAGCCTAAGCTGCTGTCATTAATCTTGCTTTCAACCCTGTCACGTGGATTGGTGCTGCGAGAGCATAGACACGTAGGTAACGTCAATTTGAGCGCAATCGGAGCATTCGCCACGTGCAGCGGGACTCCCGCATTTTCTGTTTTTGCCGCAAATCAAAAGCGATCGCCATGCACCGAGGATTGGTGTCCATTTTGGTGTTCATCACCGCCATCGAGAAGCGCCCCATACTGATCTCGTGTCTTCTTCTTTGAGTCGCACACTTCTGCCTTCTGTGTCGCATTTACTCCCCACCAAGAAGCGGACAATCTGCCGCATACATTGCTGCGGCCGTTGCATGAAGCAACCACCCGAGTATCAATAGAATAGATTTGTTTAATTCTCAATTTGATTAAGCAATTTACTTATAATTCGGGAGAATCTGATGATGATGAATCTGATCATCAGTCAGCAGGCCTGCTGACAACAAGGGACTTTGCGTAAGTACGGCATAGCCGTTAAAAAAAAACACTAATAGGTAAACCTAAATATATATATATAAAAAGGTAAATTATGTGTTTACAATGATGTCAATTTTAGCCATGTTTCAGTAGAAACAACGTAAATAACGTAATAACTTTGACGACAGTAGCTTATTCGTCACATCATGTGTACCTCTTCAATTAATAATAAAATCTGATAATGATAATGAACAGAAAATAATTTGGAAAAACCCACGACCACCGTCTACCCGTTATTGCCGTCCTATTCGAACTCCATATTAAAAAGAATCCGTAAATTTGATCAAACATGAAGAACTATATTAAAAAAAAAAAATTGAACACTTGAATCCCATTGAATTTAAAACCGCTACCAACCGGAAATTCCATATTGATCATATACTTCAACTCATTATGGTGGATGGCAAAGTGCTACCGTTACGAATTTGGATTGTCTCCATTACATGCCTATATACGTTTGTTTGAATATTTTATTCACGTTTCATATAGACTTGAAATCCGACAATGGCAAATAAGAGCTGAAGAAAATAAATATCTATTTAAGAGAAGGAACCAAAATATTCAGTTCGCATTCCGTGAAAAAATGGGTCTTGTTGTCGATAATCCAAAACCAGGCGGTAGTGGAAATTCAAACGATGGAAGCACTGCAAGAGGATTCTTTAATAATTCTCAATTATCTGCAGAAAAACCTGGTATAGACCAACATTTAATTGAAAATTGTGGAATATTCTTGTCTTCTGGATATAAAATTAACATCGAAAATTTTAGAAAATTAGCGGTAGAAAAAACATAAGAACTAACATTAATGTATTCATGGTATTATTTGCCTTCCTCAGTTCATAAAATATTAATTCATGCGCCAGATGTTAATCAATATGAGAGGAACAAGGACGTAAAGCTGTATCGACTTAATCAGACACGTAAATCCTCAAGTTTAGCTTCTAATAATAACCCACCAAATTTAAAACGATTCTTTCCAAACGTGTTTTTGATTTTTTAGAATAATTTTTTTTGAATTATTTATTTTTGTACATTGTATTATTTAATTAAGTATAATGTATTATACATACTACTATGTATTTGTGCTCCTTCTACCGACAAGCCAACGCAGTTGCTGAACCCTCTGGTTACATTTCTTTACCGTGACCTTTAAATGTGGCCCAATTTCACTTATGTTAATGATAGAAATAATAACATATTTTAATAAAAACTGAGGCCCTATTTACACTAGGCTGCGTTATTGCGTTTCAGAGCAAAATCAGTTTTTTTTTTACATAGACGTTGTATAGGGAGCTAGTGGTGGCAAAAAGTTGCATTCGAGTTACGTTTGTTACGATAACAATTAGTTTTTATCTATATTCGGATTATCGAACCAGTTTCACCACCAAATCTAAAAAAAACCTTGGCAACTGACAGATGAAGGAAAGTTGCCTTGAGGCACTTCTCTAGCTGTGGATTGAAAATGTGGAAGGATCTCGGGAGAACTCCATCTATAAGTTGATGGCCTCTTTCCAGAATCCACAATCAACAAGTATTTATTAAGAATTTCCAGCTAGAAAGGCAACGTTTTCTTCTTCCTTTACGGTTACCGTGACCTTCTCTTTGGTGAGGAAATCTGATTTATACTCGTCACCAATAGTTTTGATAGTTTCACGGCAAAACTTTAATAAAGTCTGGCACAATATTGCTCTGGGACCGCCGAAAAGACTCGCTACGATGCCGTATTCCGCAGAAAATTCCAAGGAGAAAAGAAGAAGCTTGCTTGCGAAGATTTGGATTTAAGACATTCGCTGTGATGAGGCTCCAAGTTTTGCAGCTCCTTAAAAGTTCCTGAAGACATCGCTGCCAAAGAAAGGCCTTCATCGCGGTTTCTTTATTATGTTCCATTGCTGAGGTTTTCAGGTTTTCGTCGTTGTTCGAATTCCTCATTTGTTTTAATTTTCTTTACTTTCAAATAAATACTGACAACAAACAAACTCAAACACGCAACTTATTCCAGTAGAAACACCCATTCTGCGTTTTGCGTTTCATTCAATAACGATAGGTAACGCACGATAGTGTAAAAAGAACGTAAGGTTTAATATTTTGCATCGCAGTTTTTTTCAAACAAATGCTTTAAAAATGCTTGTAAAAGTAATGTTTCGAAAAAAAACCCCCTGAAACTTAAGAAACTAGAATTGTATTTTAAATAATATATTTATGCTTCACACCTATTCTTTATCGTCATCGCCTTCGTTTTCCAGCACCGTATTCCATGAATATCCTAATAAGTTGTCATGTAGATCATCATCGTCCAGTTCCTCTGTGCTTTTATACTCACAAGATAGTAATCTTGTTACTTCAAACAAACAAAGCATTTTTTTAACTCTCCTATTGAGGTTTACAGAAGAAATAATCGGATCTGATGTATCCATTGCTCTTTGGAAAACATCGGAAAAATTATCCTTTCGGCTATTTTTTCTGGCATGGTGCAGGCGATCGGATCTATACAAATTATTTTTTCATTTGGCACCCTCTTCTCCAAAGTACCCTACTGGAAGGACAGTGCTTTCTTTATGTCACCAGAGTGTACCAGGATCTTATGACTCCCGCAGTCATTGGCAGCCAGGGATACTCGTCGATTATCAACTCTTCAGTTGCATAGCAGAAGCTTTTTAACTTCTCAAGTTTAATAGGCAACTGACAGGAGAGAGAAATTAGTATGGTCCTCAGATTGGAAATCAGTTGGAGGTTTATTTCAGTAATGTCCGAAAATTAGATTGGGTCACTAAAAGCACGACGAGCGGTATTTCCATCATTTGTGCTTCCAAATCCGCCAACTTTCGGTTGATTAACTTTAGGGCACCTAAACAAGGCTTGAACGTGCGCTTTTCTTTCAGCTACTATTTTTTGTATCCTCTTGGTTAAAAATCTTCCATTTTCGTACCTGGCACTTATAGCCTGCATGCAACATGAATTCGAATAGTCGAATCCAGCAATGCAGAGGACTTAAACCATAGTTCAAGCTACTGAGAACTGGAAGAAACTTTTCACACTTAAAGTTTTTATTGCTTAGATAATCGTTTGGTTTAACTCCACAAATTGGGCAAGCTTGGGATGAATTGGTTCCCAATGATTTGGTCAATGCATTGAGCACTTTTCTATCGGTAACCGTTAAGTATAACCGAAATTTTATATATAATATCTTTCCCTGGCTCAGAAAAATTGTACATGATCTCAAATTTAAAATTTCATTTTTCAACGATTGATTTTCCTGAAGAATCAGTTCTTTCGACTCCTTTACAAACGCCAATTTCAATGGACGGCAAAAACGAATCCATTGTTGTTATTCCACAAAACGTTGCTGGATGGATCGACAAGTCTTAAAGGTGTTACAGTCGTAGCAAATAGGCTTGAATCGCTATTAAGGGGTTGCTCTGACGAGTATCCTTGCTTGAAGCTAACCTGGCTAGAGTTGCCATCAAACGTAACTTAAAATAAGATCGCCTTTGTTTCAGAAATATGCAACTCCTTCGGCCGGCAATCTTTTTTACGATCAACTCTGTAGGACGGAAATAAATTGTTTTTTGTTTGCTCTCTAATGGCACAATGTTTTTGCTTCGTCAGGCCCTGGTCCAAAAGAAGAGCTAGAGCATTATTAGCAGAGACTTTTGTTGGGTTTGCAACTGGCTGGCTTTAAAAAGTTCTTATTGCTTTTGCCTTTTGTGAACTTAAAGGTTAACACATCGGCAAGGTCAGTTTGAGCAGCGAAACTAGCAGCTTTAATTAAAAACTGAACATTTCCAAGGTTTTTTTGATACAAGGTTTGAAATTTCTTTTCTCTGAGTTCTTAATTTTTTGTATATATATGGTAACGCAGGCCTTCCCACTGCTCTTTGCCGTTTCGTCATAAAAATGGATGTCTCAGCATCAGCGTTGCCAATTTTGCTTTTTGTTCGGTATATCTAGCTGTTTTCAAAAGCAAAGTACGGGACAAATTGTAAACTAGCGGCTAGCGGAAAATATTTAAATATTTTACAGTATTTTTTCCATTTGAATCATAAAAAACGTCGGTATGACAAAAGAGCACTAAATTTTTATCGAGTTAGAATCGAACTTTAAACCATCTCTAAAAGGGTATTTAACAATTTTCAAATGAATCGCGAGTGCGTTTAATAGTTTGAGTTTCAGCCGAGTTAACAATGCCAAAAATGTACAAACAAAAACCGCGAGAGGTCTTTTTTTTTTTTTTTTTTTTGAAAATTAGTTCAATTATTGTCGCTGGAATCGTTCAGTGCCACTTGAACATAACCGGACGTTTAGTAGGTGGGGTGAATATGGTACATATGGGGATGGGCCTATAGTATATACAATTATTTACATAAGTTTACAATTGTTTACAAAGTTACAATATTACTGTACAAAACGGCCAGCCTGCTAGCCAGTGGATTTGGGTGAATCGTCAGCCTATCCGAGTATCTTCTGCTGATTTGGTTTAGAAGGTCGCCAATGGGAACAAGGCGTAAGTCGTTCTGGATGGCCTGGTTTGTCACGTACCAGAGAAGCCCGGATGCCCGTCGAGCAGCACGTGCCTGCACTACCCTCAGCCTGTTCAGCTGGTGCTTGGATGCGGTGCCCCATACCTCGATCGCATACGTCCATGTTGGCGTAAGGATTGCTTTGAGGAGCAAAACCTTCGTTGAAAGCTGGAGGCTTTTGGAGCTCAGGAGCCAATCGAGCTTCTGGAATTTGCGAACGCACTTAGCTTTGATTGCCGTGATGTGGGTGTTCAATTTGAGACGGTGATTTAAGTGTACACCCAAATAGCAGTGAGAGGTGGCGTTTTTAATGGTGTCACCATTAAAATTATGCACGATGTCGATCACAAGCCTTAAGGAAAAGGTGACGCATGCCGACTTGCTGCAGTTTATGGCTATGTTCCATTGCTTGGTCCAGCGCTCCATCGCACGCAGCCAATCCTGTACTGCAGCCGAAGCTGTTATCTGAGACGTGTGGGACGCAAGCAATGCCGTGTCGTCAGCGCAAGTGGCTAGTAGCATACGAGCATCTGTGGTGGGCGACGAGAGGCCTGGATGCAGGACACCGCGTTTAATGATTGATGAGGTGTTGATCCTGCTGATGACGGCAAAAGCTTTTGCAATTATTGCACCTGCCAACCAAATATCATTGAAGAATTTTTGAAATTTTCTAATATAATTGAACAATAGTTTTATATATAGAGACAATTTATATATAAAACTATTGTTTTACTACTCTAGCGGTAATTTTTAGCTCTCATAAAAATTTTGATGGCTGTTTCTAGATTTTTTTATGGGTTAGATCAGCTTTTTTATGCCCTGAAGAGTTGGCAACACTGCTCAGCATTGAGCCAGGCAGAATGTTTTCGTTCAAATTGTTTAAGGTTCCGTTTAGATTTTCGCCAATACTCCGAAATTGTCCAGGAAATGCTTTTACTTTTCACAAATAACATTTTTTCGTCGTGCTCGGAACAAGGTTCACGAATTGACGATCTAAAACAATTGACAATCGCATACGCTTTTGCATTTCTCGTCACCTCTGCGAACAATTCGCTGTTTTTATACCCTTACAGGGTATAATAATTTCAGTCAGAAGTTTGCAACGCAGTGAAGGAGTCATCTCCGACCCTATAAAGTATATATATTCTTGATCAGCATCACCAGACGAGTCGATCTAGTCAGTCTGTCCGTTTCTACGCAAACTAGTCCCGCAGTTTTAAAGCTGTCTGAATGAAACTTTGCGACAGTCTTCTATATACTCTCACTCGTACATATGTCGGAACGAGCCGGATCGGTCAACTATATCATATAGCTGCCATACAAACGATCCGTAAATTTGTAGATAAAAATTTTAACTTCACTGTTTTTTAACATATCTTGATCAACTCTCGGTTATGAGCTATCTATATTGTTTAAGATTTTTATATTTAATTTTATAAAAATCTAACTACTATATCATATAGCTGTCATAGGAACAATCGGGAAATTTGTAGAAAAAAGAATTATCAGGCCTGTTCCAGTTTCCACTCGGAAGTGGATTTGATAACATATTCGAATTTCCCTCTAACATAAGGGAATTGCTCTTTTTTATGAAATTTCCCTTTGGTCCCTTTGTTAAAAAAAAATCAGCTGGCCACTGCGTTTATTTTATCTCAGTTTTGCTAATTATGGGCTGATCAAATTTTGGGCTTCTCTAGTTTCCAACCTAAGAACGTTAATGGGGTACAGAAAATCAAAGGAACAAGCATCCATGGCCGTAAAAAGTAAATTTTTAATATTCGAAATTGCAATCATCTGTTTTTGGAGGCTGTGCTAAAAATTATCGGCATGAAGTATTGAAAAACTCATGCAGATGACAGCTGATTTGCCCGCCCCGATTTAAAGATTGTTACCTTAATATTTAACAACAAATGTTTTTGCATTTCGACGACAGTTATTAAGTGTTCGACCAACATTTAATAAACAAGGCTTGTATATTTTACGTTTTTATTACTTACATTGTTTAAATTTGACTTGTATATGCCGATCAGCTGATAGGTGGCAGTATTGCTAAATTTCTCACAGATAGTGTTGCAAAATTCAACTCAGAAAAGAGTTGCCGAAGTCGAGGAAAATTTTCCCTTGACATCGCGCACAGTTTGTACAAAAATGTAAGTAGTGTTTTTACCAAACACAATTTTTTTTAGGGAGTACTTATAATAGTTCTTAGAATAATAGAAAAAATAAAATGACAATTGTTCAAAATGAATATGAGGCATATTCCATCTGTTTATTTTGGTACGCTGACAGCCCTAACAATTTCCCCGTCAGCGTTCACTTTTCCGCTCGGAAACTAGAACACGGGCGGCGGATTTGCAACATTGCAGAAGGTTAGAGTCGAACCGATTCTGAGGTGCAACCACAAAAGAATTATTTATAAATCAAGTATGCTACCTTTAGCTAATTCAGTTATGCAGTAATGCTCCTAAAGCATCAGAGAATAAAATTCCATTTTTAATTGCCATTTTCATAGTCGCATTGTATTTTAAAATAATTATTTTCTGATTTTGCGG
>VNJR01012940.1:0-15868 GCA_008042585.1 Drosophila punjabiensis | reverse complement strand
AAAAAAAAAAAAAAAAATATCCTTAACCAGCTGAGAGAGGCAAGATATATAAGCACACTGGACTTAAAGAACGGGTACTGGCAAATACCCATGGAAGACCAAAGCAAGCAGTACACGGCCTTTATAGTACCAGGACGAGGGTTATTCCAATGGAAAGTCATGCCATTCGGTCTACATACCGCACCAGCGACGTTCCAGAGGGCACTAGACCCAGTGATAATCCCAGAGATGAAACCATTCGCATTCGCTTACCTCGACGATATAGTGGTCATCGGCAGAACGAAAAAAGAACACCTTGAGAAACTCCAAGAGGTACTGGCAAGACTACGCAAAGCAAACCTACGAATTAATCCGGAAATATGTTCTTCCAAGACAAGTTGAAGTACCTGGGACATGTGGTGAGCGCACGAGGAAATCACACAGACCCTGACAAGATAGCTGCCATCAGAGAATTGCCAAGACCAACAACCAGGAAGCAAGTGCACAGCTCCTTGAAGTCGCCTCATGGTACCGAAAATTCGTACCGGGGTTTATGGAGATCGCGAAGCCGTTGTTCGACCTAATAAAGAAAGGCGTAAAGTTCGAATGGAAGGAAGAACACGAAAAGGCCGACGAATTAAAAAAAGCACTAGCTGAGGCGCCGGTACTTGCATGCCCAGACTTCACGAAAACATTCATCCTCCAAACACACGCAAGCAATTGCGGATTAGGGGCGGTTCACCCAAGAAGACGATGAAGGAGAGCACGTGATATCATATGCAAGTCGAAAACTCCGTAAAGAGGAAATTAATTACTCAGCAACGAAAAAGGAATGCCTCGCGATAGACTGGGGAATACACAAGATGGGAATGTATCTGGAAGGATACCACTTCGTAGTAATAACGGATCATCTTGCGCTTAAGTATCTCAACTCCGTAGAACTTCCATCGGGGCGAGGGGCGAGAATGGCACTAGAACTACAACCTTACTCGTTCGAAGACATTCAACCCTGGAAGCTTTGCGTGGGCAAACACCAACGAGCACGAGTGCAAGAAGAAAACTAAAACTCGGCAACCGCAAGGCACCTAGGAGTAAGACAAAACCAACACCAGAACAGGAAATGAACACAATCATGGAAGAACCAATGAAACAAACACCAAGCAAAGAAACATGAAGAACTGAACTGAAGATCTCTATTTTTGTTATTACCATGAAGTAAGCTTTTGTTATTAGCAATAAGAATTAGGCTTAAGAATAAATAAATCAAAGAAAGACATGAACAGCTGTGATCGATCGGGCAACACCATCGCCAGAAGAGCTGTGAAAAATCGAATGAATATGATTGATCTGGCAACACCATCCTCGGAACAGCTGTGAATAATCGAATGAATATGAGCGATCCGGCAACGCCATCGCCTATCGCCAGTCAGAAACTATCGGTTACCGATCCCCGTGAAACAGCTGGCAGCCGCCTCACGACAGCAGACGTAGGAGGGGACAAGACCCGGCCCTGGTTGACGGATCTTGCAGATATAGGGTAGCAGTGAAGCATTAGGGAACGGTGCGAGCTTAGGTAAAACTCCTTCGCGACTTCAAGGGACGTCGCCCGGACCCACCTACCGTAACCACGACGACGGCCACGCACCCTACGCGTCGTCACAGCTCCCTACGGTACCACTATGTTGACGACACACGCGCCACGCGCAGCCACTTCGCCCACCTAGGGTATCAACAAGCCGACTACACACACAGTCCCATAACCCAAACAGGGTATTCTCGACAACACACGCGCCACGCGTAGTCACCTTGCCCTCTAAGGGTATCAGAAAGCCGACTACACACCCTGTCGCCTCACCCGATTAAGGTATTCCCAAGCCGACTCACCGCACACTCATCGCGAAGTCGCATCACCAGAATAGGGTATTATCAAGCCGACTCACCGCACACTCATCGCGAAGTCGTATCACCCGAATAGGGTATCATCAAGCCGACTCAACGCGCACCGATCGCGCTGTCGCATTGCTCACCGAGAGCATCACCAAGTCGACCAAAACGCGCAACGATTGCGCTGTCCCATCGCTCACCAAGAGCATCAACGAGTCGACCAAAGCGCGCACCCTTCGCGCAGTCGCAACCCCGAGCAAGGGATAGGAGGAGCATCGCCATCGCAGGACGGCAGCCAGCCGGCTATTCACTAGCGGTGCCCAGTCGCACGGACATACCCGCAGCCAGAATAACAGCGAGACGCTCCAACAACGACGGCGGATTGTCACCCCCTTATTGCCTCTCCACAGGATTTCTCTATACAAATATCAATAAAGCTAAAATCAAAACATATCATTCTCTGGTTGTTTCGGGACACGAAGGGGCTTGGACATATACATTTTTGTACGAACCCCGACCCCATCGAGGGCGTGCAACTCAAAAGAGGGTCGTTACTTACTATACTAAGAATAAAATTGTAAATAATAATAATTTAAATAAATGAAAAAAAAAAAATTAAAACTATTTCTCTGTGTGTTTTAGTTATTACAAAATTTCAGATTTTTGGGTTTTTGCAGATCTTCTTTTTAAAAATCCCCTTTAATCTGACAACCTATTAAATCTTCCAGTAAGTATGTTCAGGATAAATATTTTGAACTTTAGTAATTTTAAAGATTTCTGTGCTCCAACGTGGAGTATATGACTTTTCAATACTCCTTTATATTTACTTATACGTACATTGTCCCAATTTTTAGTTTGATACCTGTATATAGTTTAATGTTATTCTATACTGTTTTCAAAATATGTTTTTCATTCTCACTATTTACATTATTATTGTTCTGTGCGTTATTTTGTTGTAAACAGAAATAAGATGTTTGTACATATTAATCCACTTATATGTACCATTAGAACTGAATTCTCTCCACATGAGTTATTTTAATGTTCTATTAAATCGTTCAACAATTGAAGCCTTTAGGGTGCTAAAAGTTAAATAACGATTAATTTAATTTCGCTTCATTAATTTTTTAAAGTAAGAGTAAAAAAACTCTTTACCATCATCTGTTTGAAGATTCTTAGGTACTCTACCTCCAGTTATGAATACTTTTCCATGGCCTCAGTTACATCTTTACAAGTTTTTGATTTAATTGCTTGTCCCAAAGCAATCTTGGAAATGTATCAAATAGTGATACAGTGAGCAAGTAACGAAACCATTTATTTGAGGAAGCTTATTTTCCCATTTCAACTAAGTCAACTTAAATAGTAGTAGTAGTTTTTCCAACAGTTCACCAAATAATCACTTCGTTTAAATTTTAAGTAATAGTTCATATGTTTTTATTTGTGAGTTTGGAGCAGCCGTTATTGCCGCTCAGAGCTCAAAGGAGTTTCTGCCTTTATCAATATATCTTAAGAGGTAAGGATGTCTAAGTCTCGTAGCTGCGCTGCCGACAGCGGCAGCGGAGAGACGGTTATATATATTCTTAAATACATAGCTATGCTCGGAGGCTGGAGCGCGGAGGTATATGCACATACATGAGGTCGTGTTGCATTTATGCTGACACTTGCAGTTTCTGTGTGCGGGCCAATGTAAAGTGATCGGTTCATATTTCGGGCACTTAGGTTTAGTACCGGGACTTTAAATTATGTAAACACTGCAACAAAGTGTTGTAACGCCCTAAAGCGGAGGGTGCACTTTATTATTATTAACTAACTTTATTATTAATATTATTAAGACTTTCATATTCAGGCCTGCTCCGGTTCTCGAAATTCGTTTTCGATTTCGATATGGCTAAAAGCTTTCGAAATCGATTTTAGCTGCTCCGGTTCTCGATTAGTTTTTGGTATCGTTTTGTTATCGGAATGTTTAATATTTTTTGTTGCTTAAAGAGCTGGCGTTGTTGGTTTAAATTGTTGGCAGAATGCTAAAATGTGTTTAAGGTGTTAAATTATTTGTCTTAGGAGCCAAATAAGGGCGGCAATTGCTTATTTAATTCATTTATTTACATGAAGAGGCTGCCAGCTTGCATGCAGTTTCATTTCCAATCGTCTCAATTAAATTTGAACAGCTCTTTTATCATGTACTTAATAAAATTAGCTAGATTTATTAAATAAAACATTATTAAATAAAACAATATTATAGCTGTTGCTGAGTGTTTCTTAGCGACTTGTTCTGCCAACTGTCTGGCAACCTTAGCAATCAAATCGAAATGTCTTGTTGCCGACGGTAAAATTTGTGTTGTCAAATCTGAGGTGGGGTTAGAAAAAATTTTTTTTATAAAATAACTACGTGCCTGAATGATCTTGTGGTGATGTGGAATAAACATCAATAGACCACTGAGTATACTATTTTTTTCCCTTAGCAAATAAGTTTTGATTTGATAAGAAAAAAGGCATTTACTTTTCATTTCGGCCAGATGAAGGTGCCCGTTTTGCAAATCGAAACCGGCTTTCGATTTCGAGAACCGGAGCACCAATTCCCGTTTTCAAAATCGAAATCGTAAGAGCTTTTCGATTTCGAGAGCCGGAGCAGGCCTGATTATGTTCCTTATTATATATACCTAATCTAAGGTAGGACACGAAGTACCTCCCCCCCCCCGTTATTTTTGAAAATAGAAAACATAAGAAAACCTTACTTAAAACTAGCTATTAGTATTTAAGCTAAGACGCGACCCCCGAGAAGAGCCCCCCAAACACGTTATCGCACTCATGCGGCCGCGATCGATAGGCCAATCGATAGCGGCGAACTAGTCCACGAACGTCACGCGTCACTGAAGTGCGATCACTAATTTTTTCACTCTTTCTCTTCCGTTTTGACATCTCGCCGAGGTAAGACGTGTGTTCAATCGCTTCGCCGCGCAGCATCAAAGTCCATGAGAGCACGCAGTGAGACTTTTCGGGACGCATGCGCGCCCGCCCCGCACGCACACTCACACAGGGACGTTGCGGGGAAAAGCTACAGGGAGATCTTAACACTGGTCACTCGAAGGGAAGACAGCCAGCTAGCTGACCTCGGCGTGTCAGTAAACAAGGTGCGTCGGCCCGCCAGAGGAAATCTGCTGCTGGAGGTAGCCAAAGGCGGCTCGGAGTTCGCTGAGTCCATGAGGAACAGTATCTCGCGAGTCCTTGGAGTCGCGGCGGTGGTCCGAGCTGTCACAGAGGACTCGAAAGTCAGCGTCTTTGTAATCCGTGACTTAGACGCCATCACGACGGAGAGCGATATCCGCGCAGCTTTCACGAGGCAATACCAGCTAAGTGATGGCGCGGTCAAGGTCCGGAGCCTCCGCCCCGGGTACGGAGAGTCGAAAACGACGGTAATAAGCTTGCCGTGCCCGGTGGCCAACGAGGTGAGGAAGCGTGACGAGGTCCAAATAGGATGGACCAGATGCAGAGTGCGGGAGCGCGAGGGCCCTCCTCGCTGCTTCAAGTGCCTGAAGATGGGTCATGCAGAGCTCCACCATGTACGATGGTGTTCTGCGGCTCCCGATGCCTAGCGACACCACAGACGTGGGTTTCGCCGACGACATAGCCGTGGTTGTAGTTGCGAAGGAGCGCACTGCAACGGAGAAGAAGGCGAAAGAAGCGATCAAGGCTATCGAAACATGGCTTTCGAGAGCCGGCCTTGAGTTAGCGGCTCACAAGACGGAGGCGGTCCTGGTTTCAAGTCGGGAATCGGTGGAAACGGCGGAGGTACAGGTCGGTGGAGCCATGATAAGGTCGCAGAGGGCCATAAAATACCTTGGCGTCTTCCTCGACACCCGGCTTTCGTTCAAGGAGCACCTTCAGTACGCCCAGAAGAAGGCCAGTGCGACGGTAGGAGCTCTGCCCCGTTTGCTCCTCAACACCAGAGGGCCCAAGCACACCACCAGAAAGCTGCTTGCAAGTGTGGTCACCTCCCAGTTGCTCTGCACAGTGCCAGTGTGGGCTAGTGCGGCCGGGACAAAGTCCTACATGCGGGGCGTCGAGTCGACATACAGGCTCTGCGCCATCCAAGTGGCGCATTCCGGACGAGCTCGGACGACGCCGTGCTGGTTCTAGCCGGCTTAGTGCCGCTAAGTGAGCTGGTACGGAAGAAGGCGGATCTGCGGAATTCGCATCGCGGGCACCAAAGACCCGAGGGTGTCCTCAAGGCTGAGCTCAAGAGGGCTGCCAGAAGGAGGAGCTACGCAAGCTGGCAGGTCAGGTGGAATGCATTACATTTCGTCGGTCGTGTTTTTTTCTTGCGCTCTCGTTTTGTGATAAATTTGTGATAAAAACCATCGGGGTTTTATTTAAATTGTCTATCTTGTACCTAATAAAGTTCCCGTTCACTTCGTGTGTGCATGCAGCTTTTCTGTTTTGTGTATTAATCTATTTTTAATTTCACAAATTAGTTTGTGCTGCTGGTGTTTGTTTTTGCATTTTTTCTGCATTTCCTTTTGTGCCGTTGTTTGCGCCGTCGCGACAGCTAAACGATTTTAAGCTTGCCTACTCCTACGCTCTCTTGCTCTCCCTCTCTCTTGCTTTCCTGCTCTCTCTGTGCAGTTGTAGTTCTTATCTTATTTCTCGCCCTTACTCTCTTTACATGAAAGGTACAGTGGTAAGTCCCTATAATGACTTCTGGAATTGTCTGCTTCGTTAAAACCTGCAATAAGGTAATTTCCCAAGATGATGTCTCCATCGGCTGTTGGTTGTGCGAAAACAGAGTGCACGCCATGTGCATTGAGGCTAGTGCTCGGACACTAGATGACGTTAAAGCTGATAAAGGCTTCCGCTACTGCTGTGTGGCCCGGCCCGAAGTTGAAAAGGAAATTAAGTCCTTTATGCGGCAAACCAGGGGCAGTTTTAAAGCGCTATTATCGAGTTTTCGTAAAACTGATAATATGCTCTTAGCGCTGGATAGTCAATTTAATAGCCCTAAACTATTTAATAAATCTCCGAAGCGCGAAACAACTGCAAATGGGGTGCCGCATGCGGGCGGTTCCAAGCAACCCGCCGCGGTGCCTCCCCCGGCACTGCCCTCGACCTCAGGATCGTCTTCACGACCCTGAGATCGAGTACCAAAAAACGATTTGACGCGATTTAAGGTGGAAAAACTTAAATTTTCTTATGCTAGGGACATTTCATCCTTTAAAATAAATGTCCCTAACGAACTTTTTGAAACAATATGCTCTACCAATTTCTGGCCAGAGTATATTGTTTTTAAAGAGTACGAAGCTAAGAAAAAGAAACGATGTTTAATTCCTCTGTGTAAAGCTATTAATTAACGGTAGTTTTATTTATATTACATGTTCTTACATTCCTCTCTTGTCGGAACTTCCTATATATTGGAACCATCTTTCCGCTATCCAGTTGGTTTCCAATAAACTTTCGAATAGGGACCATTTAGTAGTGCTAGGTGATTTAAATATCCCTGGGGCTATTTGGTCCTGAAATAACTCCACAAATACACTCTCAACATCAACGCAACATGACTTTATTTCTGGCTTGTTTGACATTTCGCAGTCCCAAGTCGACCATGTTCGAAATTCTTTAGAGCGCTTGCTTGATCTTTGCTTTGTGTCTGATCCGGCGAGAGTAGTTTGGCTAGGGTGGCACCCCCGACGCAACCCGAAGATCCTTATCATCCTACTTTCAATGACTCTCGATATTGGGACTGATGTACAGAGTATTTCTGACCGACCAGTCACAAAAGTTCTCTCCTTTTCGCAGGACAGACTTTGAAAGGCTAAATAACTTAATTTGTGAATTTAATTGTGCACTGACATGGCGGATGCCATGGACATTTTTTACAATGCCATGAAACTATTTTTTACTACATGTGTTCTGTTATCCATCAATCTCGAATAAGCCTCCTTGGTTTACTAAATAGTTGAGTCGCCTTAAGAATAAAAAATCTAGGCTGTATGCTAAATTTAGACGCACCTGCTCTCCTACTGCACTTTCTGCCTATTTAACAGCTCGGACAGACTTCACCGTTCTGAACGCGCAGTGTTATAAAAACTATTTGACTCGCTGCAGGGCTCAGTTCTCACAGGACCCTAAGCGATTTTATAATTTTGTTAACACTAAACGTAAGCCCCAGAATCATCCTTCCTCTCTTTCATTTGAAAATACGACCGCAAATAATGATCAAGCACTAGCCGATCTATTTGCGCAGTTTTTTTCAAACCACATATTCAAATTCCACGGATTCAAATCAGACATATTCTTACAGCATGCCCAAGCCGAACCTTATTTTCAGTCCTAGTTTGAACGAAAGTTCTCTTCTTATTGACCTGTTTATTTGCCAGGTCCCGACGGAATACCTGGTTGTGTGCTTAGGTATTATGCCGAAACCCTGTGCAAGCCCCTTCTTAAATTGTTTACCTTATCCTTAGAAACTTCCCACTTTCCTCCTATTTTCAAGGAATCATTTGTAATCATTTGTTGTGCAAAAAAGGGTTGCAAATCGGGAGCCAATAACTAAATAGGAATCTCTAAGTTGTCGGCCATCCCAAAACTGTTCGAAAATGTCATTACTCCACATTTGCAGCACCTTTGTCGATCAGTAATTTCTCCATGTTAACATTGATTTATTAAGCAACAAAAAACAAACAAAACTTTTGGAGCTCACTTCTTTCATTATAAAAGTCTTTCATAATAATCTTTAGAGAGATGTCATTTATACTGATTTCAGTAAACCATTTGACTCTGTTAACCATTCACTCCTTGTTAGGAAACTCGACTTAATGGGGTTTCCGGATGATCTTAGATGGATCTCAAGTTATCTTATTGGCAGGACGCAAAAGTTCCTCTTTAAAAACAGCTTGTCGAATGTTCTCCGGGTTACATCTGGCGTCCTGCAAGGGAGTCATTTGGGTCCCCTATTGTTTACATTATTTATAAACGACCTGCCCAAAGTCTTGATAACCTCTAGAGTACTTATGTACGCTGATGTTGTTAAGCTTGGCGTGCAATATAAGGACGCTGCGTGCAAGTCTGATTTACAAACAGATCTTGATAATTTTCAAACATGGTGCCGGGTAAACTTATTATACTTAAACGGCTCTAAATGCAAGCTAATGACATTCTCTCGTGTCGTTCCTAAGCTTGCGACTTATACGCTGAACTGCTGCTCTTTAGAAAGAATTCATATAGTTGATGATTTGGGTGGTCGCCTGGACCCCAAACTCGACATTATTGAACACATTTCGTGCATGGTAAACAAAGCCAGGGGTGCGCTTGAATTTATAAAACGGTGGTCGAAGAATTCAATGCCCCTACGATACTAAAACATTATATACACCGTTAGTTCATCCTATCCTAGAATATGGATCTTGCGTATGGAATCCTCATTATGGAGTCCACATGGAGTCGCATCAAATGTATTCAAAAGAATTTTTTACTTTTCGCTCTACGCGGCTTAAAATGGGAAACAGACCGTAGATTACCGTCATATTCTGGTAGACTCCTTCTAATTAACTTACCTTCCTCAGCCAATCGTAGAACTATGTTAGGCATTACCTTTATTTTCAATCTTATTTGCGGTGACGTGGAAAGTGCTGACTTGTTAGGTCAGTTAAATTTTCATGTTCCGAGTAGAAACACTAGATCCTATTTGCCATTAGTCTTGCGCCAATGTAGAACTTCGCTTGAATTGCATGAACCCTTTAGAGTCTTATGTGTAAATTATAACGATTTATACACAATAACATCTAACGTAGATAGCCTTCCTAGACTAAAAAGCTTAATCCCAACCCACTTAGTACGTATGCAAACAAACAAACAGGCAGCACGCCAGTAGTTATCATCTAACCCAAACAGGCACGTGCTTGGTGTCATAAGGGCGACTTGAGTGTACTGACTGTAATGCATCAACGTCCAGAAAAAAAATATATATATATAAGTTAACTAAGTTAACCGGGCGACGGCAGCGACCGATCGTCCGAAGGCTCGCTCCGGCCAAATTGCTGACACAGCGTCTGGCCGGAAGCTCGTGCATAGCCGGCAAGCACTACCAGTTGGAGTGGCCGCTATGAGTCTCATATTTGTTAGCTTTAAGTTAGTTTGGTTTTGATTATAATAAAAAGCACATCGCTCATTCAAACGACTCCAGCCTTCGCTGTTATTATTGAATTGGCTGTCTAGCCTTAAGGGCAGATAATAACGGAGAAAGTTCTCCCAGCGTATCTTCCCATTGAGAAGGAGAAGACTTGCGGCAATCACCCTGCCTGCTGATAACAGTGGATCCCCCTGTTACCTACCACCCACAGCTGTTGACGCCGGAGAACGCGGCATGGGAAATATACCCCAATAAACTTATAATTGGCGCTCAACGCTTAAAAACCCATCGCGTAAAGAATAGATAACATGAAGTGAGCTAAAACATTCACACATTCACTCTATATCTGCATTTACTTCATTTTATTCATATGCACTGCAAGGGAACAGTTGCAGCTCCATTTTTTTACTGCCTTTCAATATAAATATTCTCTCATTAATTGATTAAAGGAATATTAAATAGTAATTAATAATTATATATAATTAAAATATATAATTAATGGTCGCCGTACATTTGTGTATTGTTTGCATGGTATTTTCTTACGTGTAATCGTTAATCGCAGATACAAATATTTGAATACCCTTTCAGCATAATTTGTTTTCAAAATAAATATACAACAAAAACTTCGTCTCAGTGCTCTCTTTTTTTGTGGACATTTAATTCAGCTTTTATATGTCTTTTTGCTTGAATAATAATTCTTGGTACTAGCTTCGCAGTCCTGTTTCTTTGTTGTTGCCTCACCACTCCACTGCTTTAAGCCCGATACGGCGGCATATGCATTTGTGTGGCAATTTGTTGTTTTTTATTTCTTTGTTTTTCATAGCGGAGGCTCAGCCCCCGCATACCCCTCACCTTGCCAGTGCTTAACAAGGCGGCAACTCGGTTCGACGAGCTCACATACATCGTTGGTGAGGCGGCGACTCCGTCCCCGCGTAACTCTTGCCATGCCAGCTGCCTTCATGGGCAAAATAGCTTGAGCAGGCATTGCTTACCAGTGCAGTTTGACTTTACCACATGTGATCTCACAAGCGGTACACCAGTGACTCAGAGTCTGACAGTGAATGGCCCCCGCGTACTTTCACCCCAATACGGGCACCCGCTAACCCCCCTTCAGTAGGAATCATGGACTTAGAACAACTTAAGGCTGTAATTCAGGCCGCCGTTAATCATGCCCTGGCAGAATCGGCCGTAGAAACGAGGCGCAGGGAAGAAGAGTTGCGAAGAACCACTGGGGCTTTGACGCCCAAGTTGCAGCGGTGCAAGTGGCACCCGCATAGGCGGCAGCTCCTAAAATTAAGGTGTGCACACCCATTGACATCACTGGCAACGTCGAGTGCAACGAGCCCCTGGATGCCGTAAAATACTTGCCGAGTTTACAGGAGCACAAGAGACATATGTCTCTTGGAGGCAGGCTGCAGTAGCCGCATACTTCATATTTAAAAACTACGTTAATAGCTTACGCCACTATCAGGCGGTCGTAATTATTAGGAGTAAAATAAGAGGCCCTGCCGATGCAGTGCTGTCTTCGCTTGGCACTATATTGAATTTCAACGCGATCATAGACCGCCTCGATTTCACATACAGTGACAAACGCCAGATGAACGTCATCGAGCAGGAGATGGGCACCCTCAGACAGGAAGCCTCACTCTCCTACAATACTATGACGAGGTTGAGAAAAAGCTCACCTTGCTCAATAATAAAGCCACCATGTCGTACGAATCGTCGGCGGCAAGAATTCTATGCGAAAAATTCCGGGATGACGCGCTCCGTGTATTTGTTTCGGAACTCAAGCGCAGTCTCTCCGATGTCCTTTTCCCAGCCGAAAGATATGCCAACTGCGTTGGCATTGGCTCAAGAGGTGGAGTCAAACCACGAAAGGTACACTTTCGCAACATCTTTTATAAGGAGCCTTAAAGATAGGGACAGGGAGCAGATTCCAAAGGCGCAAGATCGCCAACAGAATGCCTATAAAGCGCACCCCCAAGGAAGTGCGGAAAAAAACCCACACTTCACCAAACAACACAAGGCTCAGGTACACTCCGCTCCGTGAAAGCGCGCCAGAGCCAATGGGGGTTGACCCTTCAATGTCTTGGATGCTCAAGCCATCTCAAGCGATGGCTTATCAAAACGGAAATTCGGCCGGGTTCGATCGATCCGGCCCGCACAAGAGGCAGAGGGTCAACCACATCGCGCAGGGCGCTGGCGAGGTTGAGGAAAAATATACCGCCGCAGCTTCAAGCGCGGCACAGGAAATTAATGACGACGCCATTCACGAGTATGATTCGGACGCTATTAATTTTTTAGGGGAAAATCCCTGCTACCCGTCATCAGACGAAGAGTAGCGGCGGTACATATGAAGCTTTTAATAGACACGGGCGCGGCTAAAAATTTCATCCGTCCACACGATGGTCCGCCCGGTGGAATCGCCATTTACGATACATTCTATCCATGGCGTCACCACCATCACTTAGAAGAGCTTCTCCCTATTCAACTTGAAGGCCACGTTGTTCATCTTACAAGATTTGTCCTCCTTCGATGCCATTATTGGCCTTGACCTGTTAAAACAGGCAGGGGCATCTCTTTGTCTAGCTTCCGGCCACCTCAAATGGGGCTCCGAAGTGGAAAAATTGGAATTCCAATCGTGCCTCGACGTAAATTTTACCAATATTGATTGTTCGGACGCGCCGCCTCTAGCTAGAAAGGCCTTTATCAAAATGCTTGGCGAACGAAAAAAAGCTTTGGAAATTCCAACGAGGCCCTTCCCTACACGTCGGTGGTAGCTACTATCAGGACGGTTAGTGAGGAGCCCATTTATGCCAAGCTTTACCCCTACCCGATGGGGGCAGCGGATTTTGTCAATGGCGAAATCCAGGAGCTGCTTAAAAATGGCATAATACAGAATTCAAAGTCCCCCTACAATAACCCGATATGGGTTGTGGACAAAAAGAGCACGGACGAAGCGGGCAACAGCAAAATGCAACTCGTATTAGACTTTCGCAAATTGAAAGAGAGGACGATACCTGACGCCCACATTCGGCACGTGGATTGGGTTCTTAAGAGCCTGCACGACGACAACATGAGGGTGTCAACGCAAAAATCGCGTTTATTTATTATTTTTATTATTTTACATTCTGTTTGCTTAAAGTTAAAAACTAAAGCTACAGGGGGGAGGGGGCAGCCATAGCGACTGCTGCTTTAGGCTGGCTTTTTTTTTTTTTTTGTTTACATGTTCTTAATATCTATGTATGTAATTCAAGTAATAACAATTTCAGTAAACCGTCTTAAATAGAATGGCTAATCCGTCTGTTTTATTTTTACATGTTCTTAATGTCAACTAATGTAATGCTAGTGAGAATCAACGCTTAATTATTATAGCAGATTAATTATATTTGTTTTTTTTTACAAAATCTAAAATTTTATGGATATTGGTGGTCGAAGGATTGGAAAGAAAAGAGGTGAGGTTTCTATTAGGGAAGAGGATAAGGGCTGGACTGAATGCTAGGCACTCATTGAGTAGGTGTTTCAGTGTCATTGAGTCATGGTTGCAAAATTGGCAGGGGTTCGATGTTGCCTGCAGTAGTCTATACTGGTGAGTGAGCCTTGTATGTCCTAGGCGTAGTCTGATAAACTTCGTTTGATCCCGTCTTGATGGACTAGTGATTTCCTTGTTCTTAGAGTAGTCGCTGATATTAATTTTATTTGTGTTTATAGATTGGTACCAGCTTGAAGTATGTTGTAATGCATCAACGTCCACTCCAGAATGCCTCGCCCAAAATGCGATGGTTCCATAGGCTGACTCTCAACATAGATTCTTGGATGGAGCGGAAGCACGGGCAGGTAGACTTCTACCTAACCCTGGTGCTGAGCGGGCATGCCTGCTTTCGCAGTTACCTGAAGAGGCTTGGCCACGACACGGAGGACGGCTGCCCGAAGTGTGGATCCGGAATCATCGAAGATTCGGGACACGTATTCTTTGAATGTCGCCGTTACGACGAGGAGAGGGACGCGCTGGAGGCGGTAGCGGGGTCAGCGATCACAGTTGACACGCTGGTGCCGCTGATGCTGTCGGACCAGTGGACGTGGGATGCGGCGGCGGAGTTCTCAGCCAAGCTGATAAAATCCCTAAGGTCACTGGCGAGAGGGAGCAACGAGTTGACCGGCTGAATGGCCTTCTATTGTGCGAAGCATTGCTTTGCGACCATACCGCACAATGCGGGCCATCTGTCTGTCTAATGTCGACATTATGTTTGTTAGTGTTATATACGTAGGAAACAATAAATGTAATGAATAAAAAAAAAAACTCACAGGGACGTGTGTGTGAAGTTGCCTAGTACGGCAAATTGTGCGTTGTGAGTGGGTTGCAGCAAGGCCCCGCGCGACTCCGGGCGTGTTCCGGCTTGGTGAGGCTCCCGAGGGTACTCCCCTGCTGAGTCGAGCCCCTGTTGTCCACGGAGGACTCGGCGATCCAGTTCCTCAAATCCTAGCCTTTTGGGTTGGCGGTGAGCGTGGAGAGAGTGGTGAGAGTATTTCCTCCAGGTTCTTTCTTCATTCTTGTTGACGCTGCCCGCGTAGTGTTCTCTAGCGGGTAAATCGTGGCTGCCCCCGCAGCGAATGCCAGTCACGTCAGCTGTTCGCCCGATCAGCTGTGCCCAGTGTTGGCAAATGCCCGAATTCCCACCGATCTGGCAGCTCCCAGTCCCAAATTGGCGACTCCAGTAATTTGACCGGCATGTGGCGCTGTCGAGATCGCGCCATCCTTTTATGCTGCTGGCGGAAGCTTGTTGCCACGAATAACACTTTTTTACTTCATAGCGAACGGTCGTGTTTTTGTTTTGCGCTTCGAATTTGTATTTGTTCTGCATTTTAAACCTCCGGGGTTTCCTTAAATTTGTTCACTCAAATATATAAAATCATTTACCGTTTGCTGCCGCGAGTGCATGCTCTTTCTGTGTAAATTAATTGTAATAATAATCACTTTTAGTTTTGTGCCAAGACGGTTTTCTTGTTTCTCTTTTGTGCCTATCCCGTTTATCCCCGCTTAAGCTCCGTTGCTTTGCGCTGCAGCTAAGTTGTTCCAAGCTATCCCGCTCATTCCTACTCACTCTTAATCTCTCTCGTTAACTCTTCTGGTCTCCGTATTTACGGATTCACTCTCCCGCACAGTGGTCATTAGCTTGTGAAATGTCGGTGAATATTGCCTGTGATATTAAAGGCTGCCAAAAAGCAATTTTGGAAAAAGACCCTTGTCTATATTGCTGGCTTTGCGATGCGGTCGTGCAAGCTAAATGCGCGGAGGTTTCGGGCCGTGTCGCAGATGTATGTACCGCTAAATACGGTTTACAATTTTGTTGTCTGGCCTGTCGTGAGGTTGAGAAGGAAATGAAAGACTTCATGCGCCAGACCAAAAGCGGTTTTATAGAACTTATGGTCAAGTTTCGCGAAGCGAATGATCTGTTCTCCGCGTTAGACAGTTTAATAGTCTGAAGCTGTTAAATAAGTCGCCGAAGCGTAAAAATCGACTGCTGGTCGGCAGCAACTGTGTCAATCCCAGCAACCCACGATTTGGCACACCCCCTCAGCACAGCCCCCGACCGCAATACCTTCTCCAAGTGTTTTGCGATCGGGGACAGTATTAGATTCGGTAACCGAATGTGCCGGGGTGGAATTGCTTACAGCTCCGCCAGTAATATCGGTTGAGTCTGCTGAGTCCGCTGCGGTGTCCCTACCCTGAAGTAGCCAGCATGCCTGTGGGTTCCTTGGCTCGTGTTCACTAGTTTAAGGGTAAGCTAGCGTATAAGGGGATTCGGCTTCGTGCACTTCTAGCATTGCTCTTTGCTAAACTCGTCGGATTGTCGTGGGTTTTTCCTTACCTCCCTTATATGCACACAC
>VNJR01012937.1:0-10532 GCA_008042585.1 Drosophila punjabiensis | reverse complement strand
CTTCTGGATTTTTCACTTACTAAAACGCAATTGACAAACGCGAGAAAAGACACGCGCTTCTCAGAAGAACGAAAAGAACACTGAGCAAGAACAACGGTTTCTCTTATTGTTGGTTTTGTTTTAAACGGTCCTACGGACTACCTAAACGCCGCTCTTTGTTGATGAAAGACTGATTAATTTTGACCCTTTTTTCATCATCTTTTTATCAATATTATTCAACAACTTTTAATCATTCTTTCATTAAAAACTTCCCTACAAGAAAAAAATGAAAGCGCGAGAGAGTCGTGTTTGACCCGAAGGCCGAATGAGAGCGTCGGCTCGGTCGAAATCTACGTCGACTGTTGATGAATCGTTGATGAATTTGACTGATGATGATGATTTTGATGAGTTTTGGTACTGCAGGGTGGTTCACAAGGCAGAATATCCCATACATAGATACTTCCACAAAACGGTGGTTGTTTTAAAAAATATTGTATCGATATATATTTTTTAAATGATAATATTAAAAAATTACATTTAAAAATACCGATATATTTGATAATTTTTATTAAATAAAATGGTGTTCCCTTACAATAAAAATTCGATAGTTTTTTTTTACCACAAACAATACTTATATATAATACATTTAAAATATTTAAATTCAATATATCTGACCAATTTAAAAAAATGTTTAATATACAGACTTACAAAATTTCAGACACCTGTTGTCTTGTATGCTCCTAGTGTTACAAAGTACACATTTGATGGTGGACGCCAGCCCCTCAGAAGGCATTAGCTATATATATATATATATATATATATATATATAAATATATTAAATAATTTCAATTAATAATTTTTTGTGTTAAATTTCATACAAAAATCACATTTAATTGTGTTTTATTCAAGCATCTTAACATTGAAGAGGTGAAGAATTCATTAAAATGAAGAAAATCTTATTAAATTTGTGTTTAGGAAATCAATATTATAAAAATTATAAAAAAAAAATTTTAAAAAAAAATTGTTTGCCTTAATACTGTGTCAGTGATTTACTATTGGTCGCATCTAATGTCTTGCAATGAGCAGATATTTGCGTTACCATTTCGATACAAGAACAAAAATTTAGCTCTTTCTCCTGTCAATAGTGCAGCTCTTTCTCCAGTCCAATATGTTGCAGTCTAGATTCTTTGTTGATTGCTGGTTTTGAAAGGACTTCCCGTCCGATTTAATTTGTTTACTTTTTCACATTTTTCCCTTTAATTTTATTCCAAATTCATTTAATTTTCCTTAATTTTCTTTCATTTTTAATTTTTCTTTATTTCTTTATTAATTTTAACACCATCCTCATCTCCAAAATTGACCACTGCCTACCCATATACGGTAAAGGTCCCACTTCCATTTTAAACCGCCTAAGAACGTCCCAAAACTAGGCTATAAGAGTAGCTCTCGTGGCATTCAGATCAACCCCCACAAATAACATTCTAATGGGGTTGTTCCACTGCTACATATTTCAACATTCTCGGATATGTTCCGTATATTTTCATACAAATAAAATGAGGTAATTTAAAATATATGACCCATACATTTGCCATTCGCCCCGAATATTTATTTAGTCTTTTCGAAGGGGCCCTTTCTTACCCTTCTTGGTTATGCCTTTATGAACTGTTTTTGCAAAAATATTAATAAAAACAAGCTCAGCCACGGCATAATGCAAAGCTCCGTAATTTATGGCATAACAAAATGTATGCCTTGCATCCGAATCATAGTTCACTACTTTTAGAAGCCCAGAAAATATTACCACGATTCGATTGGCGCAGATTAGCCACATATCCCAACCATATAAGTACTCCAAAAATAATTAAAAATAAAATAAATACAAAAAATTTAATTTCTGAAAGTTTGCTTTCATATACTCGACTACGGCTCATGTTTGGCTTATGGTTTATGGCTGACCATCATAGTCATTTAAGCTATTAGTGTAAAATCGAGGACACCCCAAAAAGCCTTCAAACTGTGCGGTACTGCATTGAAGAGTGCACAAGGCACTAAACATAAACTTATACAATGAGAGGCGTTCTTAAAATTCTTGTCCTTTTTTCTTGAGCACCTGAAATCCGTCCACAAACGTAGTAAAATGCTCTCAATTACGCGCTCTTTTTAAAGAAGGCATCCACATTTTCTGGTACGTCTTGCTCCCGGAAACGACCATCGCGACTTTGTAATTCAGTATAAATGCAGTATTCATCATGGAGGTAACAGGAAGTGGCGTTGCTTTTTATAAAGCTGTGGTGGCAATGGCAATGCGATCGCCATTGTATATCTTCGTGAGCACCTCTTTCTCGTCTTCCAAAACGGCCCAGGGTTTGGAAGCATACACCGATAATGGCTATTTTTAGCAATCTCACTTATTTTGTTAATATTAAATTTATTTTTATTTTACACGTCAGACTTCAAATAAACAAAGGCAATTCACATGTCGCCGAATAAAGTAAATGTAGCAATGAAATCAACTGACATTTATACATTTAAATATGTACCAGTGGAATGGGACTATAATTGAAGCCAAAATTTACACACTTAAAAACAAATGCAATCTTTTAACCAGTAAACTCGCAACTTATTCTCTCATATGACTCCTCAATATACAAACTATCTAAAACCACAAAAAGAAAATATAGATACCCTAGTACAATAGACAGAATCATCGACTCCTGCAAACATTTATCCCTCCCGTACTGCCCAGCCAAAAGCTAAAGCCACTAACACTACCTTTTCCCGTTACAACAAAAACACTACTCCCCCTATAACCTACAACCAACTGCCTACAAAAGCACAATTTTATTTACACTGATGGCTTAGAAGCCAACGATATAGTGAGATACAGTATAACCAATAATACTTACATAATCAAATCTGGACTTCTTCCCCACTACTCCTCCGTTCTCTCTAGCGAAATGATAGCCATTCATGAAGCTGTGAAAATCTATTCCGTAACGCCAGGCAAATATGCTATATGCTCCGACTCCCTATCCTCCATAAAATCCATTAGAAACCCAAAAACCAACTCCAACAATAAGAAACCTAAACACCAAACTCTTCCCAAAAATCAAACTAATTTGGATCCCGAGCCACATCGGTATAAAGGGCATTAAGGGAGCAGACACAGCAGCAAAGAGCGCGCACAAATATCCTATAATATTCACAGACAACTTTAACAATAAAGACATTGCACAACACCTTGCGACGCCCCACGTCGCAACAATTAAACAAGAAAGAAATAGCGCGCCCACCCCTGAACAGCTGTTAATAGTGGAGTAAATATGACCGATCTGGCAGCACCATCGCCTATCGACCATTGGAAACTACCAGTGGGGCTTCACTTTTGCGGAGCAGCAGAGCAGACAACTGGTGAGTGAACAAGTAGTACTAACCCGAGATAAAGTAGTAGAATAAGGTTCGGCCCTGGTTGGCGGACTTTAAAAGCAAATACTAATAGGAAAAGTCGTAGGTAGCAACGGGACTAGGTCTGGCCCTGGTTGGCAGGCCTAGCAGAGTAGATGGGAGTAGCGGAGTTCGGCCCTAGTTGGCGGACTTCGCATATCAGGTTAGGTGTGGGACGAGGTCTGGCTCTGGATGGCAGGCCTCGCGGAAACAGGGTATCGAGTGCGGTCCGTATGACCACGGCCTTACAGGTAGCATAGACGTGGGTCCTGGTCTGGCCCTGGATAGCAGATCACGAATAAGGGGGGAGCGGAGTTCGGCCCTAGTTGGCGGACTTCGCATAGCAAGCGTAGGAGGGGACAACACCCGGCCCTGGTTGGCGGATCTTGGTAGACATAGGGCAGCAGTGAAGCGTTAGGGAACGGTGCGAGCTTCGAGGGACGTCACACGGACCCACCGACCGTGACCACGACGACGGCCAGCCCGCGACCGGTCACGCACCCTACGCGTCGTCACAACTCCCTACGGTATTAATACGTCGACGACACACGCGCCACGCGCAGTCATGTTGCCCACATAGGGTATCATCAAGCCGACCCACCGCACATATGTCGTGAAGTCGCTCCACTCCCACGGAGTGTTACCAAGCGGACCAACGCTGTCGCATCGCTCACCGAGGGCATCAACAAGTCAACCCGCATAGGTTATCATCTAGTCGACGACACACAGTCGCAACACTCGATAGCAGGAACATCTCCAGCACAAGCAGCAGCCAACCTGCTATTCACCAACGGAGCCCAGTCGCACGGACATACCCGCCTCCAGGGTAACAGCGAGACGCTCCAACAACGACGCCGGATTGCACCCACGTTATTTTCTCTCCACAGGATTTGTCTGTACAAATACCAATAAAGCTAACATCGAATTATACCATACTCTCTGCCTTGTTTACTGGTTGTTTCGGGAAACGAGGGGCTTGGATATATAAATTTCTGTACGAACCCCGACCCCGGCGAGGTAGGCAGTGCAACCCCAAAAGAGGGTCGTTACAACCTTAACAAACAATATATTGACAAACTGAAAAGTGTGCAAAGACAAACTAGCCACTGCTACAAACATATCTCACAAAACACCCCAACAAACTTCTCTTTTAAATCCTCAAGCCTCAACAGATTAACAAATTATTATTAATAGGCTACGCCTTGGACACACACAAGCTACAAACGCCCATTACATGAATAGTTCCCTAATAATCATCTGCCCCTTTTGCAACACCTCAGCGATAGACATCCAGAACATTCTAATTGACTATCCTTTTTCCACGAAATCCCAGTCCATCTCCTAGCAAATGCAACAACAGCAAACTCTAACAAAATCCTCTCATTTCTCCACAAAACTTATCTCATACACCCAATTTAGTTTATAACACCAATATGTAACATAAAATACATCAACAATTTTTAAATACACGGACGAACAGAAGGCCACAGAAGCTATTGATCTAATTTATAGGTAAAGTTTTGTTTATATATCAACAGTTAGCTTTAAAAAAACAAATTAATTTTATTTATCTATATAAATTTTTTTTGTATTATTTGTTTATTTTTTTTTTTAATTTGATTATTTTTTTGTTTTTTTTTTCTATTTTCTTTTTGTTGTTATTTTAACATTTTTTTATTAAAAAAAAAAAAAACTTGAGAAAAGAGAAGGAAATTATTAGAAAAGGGTTGGAAGTAGATACAGGTTTGAGAATTTGTTTAAAGAACAACAAATTTGAACGATAGGTATCGTATCTTAGAACAAACGAAAATTATTCTAAAAGAAAAGATGAGCTGCATTAATGTATTTAGCAAGTTCCCTCAAATGCAGGGGTTTTTTTCAGCATAGTTTGACTAAAATTTTGATAGTATTTAAAAATTTGAATTTTTTCCTGATGCTTGTAAGTTTTTGGCATTCAAAAATGAGATGTTCATGCCTTGATTCGATGTTGAAAAGTCTTGTCATACGTGTAGTCTGTCATAAGTCTGTTGATCAATTTAATTCTCTTGGCTACCCGTTTTAGATTGTGATGCCATGGTTGTTTTGTTAAGTTTGGAAAATACTTTGAAAGTATTGAGCCTCTCGAAATGCACTTGTTTTTATAGTCCTCCTTCCTATTTTACACCAAAATTTCCTACTACACTTTTTCCTCGGAGTACAGCTTTTTTCGCTAGAATATCCGTTTTTTCATTTATTTTAATTCCTTTATGTCCTTAGACCCATAGAATGTCAACATTTTCTGCCTCTGAGTCCTTCACCATGTCAAGAATTGCTTTTACAATATATGATTCCGTGTCCTTATATCCTACTAATTTTATTGCTTGTAACCCATTACATATGATCACAGACTTCTTGTAATTTTCTTTTTTTGCTATATCACATGCTAGCTTTATACCGACTACCTCTGCTCCTACCAATGATAAGGGAATTTCCGTTTTGAAAACGTGGGTTCTTCCACTTGGCATTTCTTGAATCCCCACACCACACGCTTTAAAACTGTAGCATATTTTCGAGTTTCTAAAAAAATAGCAATAGTCACCTAAAATCATCGTGTAGTTCTCCGCTTCTGTCTTAAGAAACACCGGATTAAAGGTTTTAACTTTGAAAAGTTCCTTGGCAACAAGCCATTTCGCCCTAAAAATCGGTGACTAACAAAGGATTTAAAAATGTTTGTGCTTATTCTAGGTTTAAGTCCTGATTTTATAGTAGTGGAAAATTATAAAATTTTTCCACATTGAAGTATTTTTTTAAGTCTAGTCTAGACACATTTGAGCTTATAATTCTATAATGACTATCAGTTATTTCGTGTAATCGCTTGGTATAAACATTGAACAGTAAGAGTGATAGACAGGATCCCAATGGTATACCACGTACAGTACCCATGTACAGTTATCGTAGCATCTCCTAGCTTAAGGACTCTATTTGCCATGAAGCTCAAAACCCAGTCAATAAATTCCTTTGGGAAGTTTTCGCTTTCTATGATGGTTTTTAACAAGTTGAAATTTACTCAGTTGTATGAATCGTTCAACGTATGATATTTCTAAAAAGTTTTTAAGAATTAAAGTACCGATAACTTTGGTGGCAAGAATTATTTTTATTTGGCAAGACGCAGACGTAAAGACGACGTGCGCTCGATCTGAATTCAATTTTACGACAATTTTATATAATTCACAAGAGAAAGTAAAGCCTAGCTTAACGACGTTTGGCGAAGGCGAGGCGAATTCGTAACGAGCGAGAAAGCTTTATTGTGCCCCCGCCTTCGCGCTAAACTAACTTACACTAGACTTCAAAACAAAACAAACAAATAAATCAGAAATGAGCCAACACCGGCCCCGTTGAACGCCTGCACGGCTTCAAACCACTGGTAGCGGCGGCAACTTATGGACCGCTCTCCGAAAAACGGCTCCATCACTCCTTCTAATGTCGACGACTCTGACCATGTTGTCCTCTCCTGCGTGGGTCGTCACGATCCCTCCCAGGAGCCACTGTTGAGGGAGGTTCTCTTCTGCGACGACGACGAGCTGTCCCTCCTCGACGCTCTCCTCCTGGTGATGCCACTTGCCCCGAATTCGCCGGCCCAGGACATACTCCCGGGACCATCGCCGCCAGAACTGTCCCCAGCTCTTCCGCGTTGAGAAGCGCGCTGCCCAACGCTCGTAGGAGTAGGTGCTTTGCGGTTTGACACCTGCCTTCCATATTCCGCCCATGTGCCCCATGAACGCAAATAAAAAGGTGAAAAAGTGAACCGCTTTGGACGCAAAGCAAACAAACAGGGCAACGTACGACATGAGCGGAGGCCTTCCTCTCATTTTTTATGTCTTATAGACAGGGCCACAAAAATCAACGCCACATACCGCAAATGGGCGGAGAGCACGGAGTCTATCTGCGGGTAAACTTCCCATAATTTGAGTCATAAGTCGAGGCTTGCATTTAAAGCAGCGCACACATGATCGAATTGTCTGACTGCAGAGTTCCTGAGCGTTTACGGTCCAAATACGCTGTCGTAGGATGCTCACTACTGCTCGTGGACCGACATGAAAATTTGAATGGTGCAGATGCCGGACATAGCTCTGTATAAACTGGGAGCGTTTCGTCAACAGCAAGGAAAACTTGCCCTTATGAATGAAAGGGTTCAAACGCTGAAGACTTGGGCCGACCTTGGCGCTTTCTGAATTTTTTAATAATTTTTTAATACTCGTGCTTTTGCACTTTTTCAATGATTTTCTACAAAACTTAAATGTATTCAGTCGGAGACAGACTTTTTTCGAAAACTATACTCTTGCCTTTGCATTTTCTCATGAAGCGGAATATATAAGAGAACATCTTAAGCAGTTTGAGGTGACTTCCAGCAAACCTGAAGTTTGCAGCGGTCAATCCGACCGTAGTCTTTCTTGCTTCCTGTCGCAAGACTTCCTCATCTAGGTCTAAGTGCGCATTTTTGGGCCAGTTCTCTTCTTCATTCTTCAAAAACGGTGAACCATATTGACTGTCCAATTTCTTCAGCGTCACAAGCTCTTGAAACAATATCTGCTGGGTTCTGCTTCGTTGGTATATGGCGCCATGTAGCTTCTCCAGACCATACCCTGTTCAAAACGAGAGCCGACAACGAAGATGGATGAGATCGAATCCAATGAAGAGTAACTTTAGAATCCGACTATTCGATTGATTCGGGAGCCTAGGGAGCGTTTTGGTCTTGAGCGGCTCTACTTTTGACTTGGAAGTCAACATCCTTTGTGTGAAACCTTCGGCAGTTTTGCTATGAATATAGACGCAAGCTCCATAAGCTCTCATGGATGCGTCGGCAAAGGTATGGATCTGTACCGGTGACACCGGGTCGGTATGCACAAACCGATGAATGGATATCTCGTCTGTAGCGCTTGTGGCAAGCAGAAATGCGGTGGCGCCATCTACATGTGGGTCCTCGCATGGAAGTAAGGAATATAAGTAGAAAGTTGGGGAGTAGCTTTTAAAGATAAAGAAGCATCTGACAGTTTGGAGAAGTGGCTTAGGGTTATCCGGAGAGAGTGAATTAGCTTCCCAACTAGATCGAGGAGGCACCATCTTTCTTTCCCAATTTGGCAGTCCAAGAAAGCGGTTCAGCAGGCCAGAGCAAAGGCATCACCAGGTGACGGCAAAAGGCGTGAAAAAGAGAAAAAACAGCAAAAGGCTGTAAAGAAAAAAAAAACTCTATTTCAAGCAGCACTGAATCCACTACTGGGTAAGCGGCGAAAAGAAACTTGTAATGTCTGGCTGTGGTGCAACAGAATTTTATATTTGCTCAGGTTTGGCGCTTATGTCCAGTTCAAAAAATTCCAATGCGAGTGGAGCCCAGTTTTCGGCGGCAAGAGGAATCCAATTGGCAAAGTGCGAAGCGGCAACCGGCAAGGTTCCCGCAGCTACGGAAATTTCTTCTCCATTTTTTGTCACGTTCTCCGCAAAAATTTGGGATTTTATTTTCGCATTTTCCATATAAAATTGGGTTTTATTTCGTGGGCAGCAGATAGGCAAAGTAGTTAAAACAAAAAATAACTGTCAGCAAAATGGCGGCGAAAGCTCTCTCTGCCCGTTTGTCGAAATCGCCATCAAATAGTTGTCGCCGGAGCGGTGATCGAGTCCCAACGTTCCAACGCAGCGAGAAGGGAATGAGGAAAAGGGAGAGAGAAACAGTCTTCGTTTTGCAGTAAAAATCGTCGGGCGCGAGCAGCGTAGTTGGCGCTGCGCGGGAGTTTTTCGGTTGCCTCGAAAGAAGAAAACGAGGAAAAGCGATAAAGATCGGCGCGGAAAAGAACGAGCGAGTCGGAAAAGCCGCCAGAGCGGGAAATCTCGTCGGTAGTTTTAATTTGCCATAAATTCCCTGTAAATGTACCGGGCCAAAGAGAAGAAAAGGATATGTCCGAAAGAGAGAAGGAAAAAAGGCAAAGAGGAGCCAAAAGAAGTGCGGAAAGTGAGTGGAAAGGGGCAAGAGTGAAGTGATAACGACCATGTTGGCCGAGTAATTTTTCTTTTTGGTTTAACTTTTTTTTTTGTGTTCGGTGGCATATGCATGTCGCGCAGTGGGCCAAGAGTAAGGATTTTGTGAGGAGAATATTTTCTTTAAAAACTCCCAACAGGTGCCGAACTTCACAGACGCGCTTTCGTCGAGGGAACCCGGATTTCTGGTGAGAGTAAAAATTGTTTGTATTATGTATGTTAAATTTTGCAGGGTAAATTGAGTGCCCATGGTTTGCTAAGTATTGTCCCACTGTCCGTCGCGGTCGAAACTGTATGAAAGTTTGAGAAGGCAAAGGCAGGTGGTGAAACCGTGGACTTGGAACGGAGAGTTGCTCGGCAGAAACAGTTTGAGGACCACTGAGCAGATAAAAGATAATTGAAATTTCAAGTTCAAGGCCTGCAATGAAATCGAAAAAGATATTCGCTCCCTCTCTCTTGTGCTTGTGTTGCTTTAACCCTTATGCGCCGATAGCAAACGAAAATTGCAATTTAAATTAAATGTTTTGGAGTTATTTTAAATTTTGTTCTTCCTGTTCCTAACTCTTTTCATTCTGCACGATCGCATTTTTAATTTCTATAAGAGCTTTGATTATTTAAAATTGTAATTACATTTTTAAATCCACTGGAAAACGATCAGAAAAATATTTGAGTGCCATTCATTTATTATTAGGATTTATTTTTTTGGCCGCATGTTATTTAAGCACTATATTTATGTTTTTAGTCTGTTCTTTAGCTGTAAGAAATTTTATTTAGCATTTTAAGAATAAGTTATATAATGTGGTGAAAAATTGGCTGTTTGCCTATGGCTGGGGGAACTTCCTCGTGATTGACCGTTAGCGACCATATTGTTAAGTCGCGACAATAATTATAACAATAGCAATGATGCATAATTTGTAGTTCGTCAGTCGCAGCAATGTCATATGAAGCCAGAATAAAGTAAGGTTACCAGGTCAAGCGCATATGATATTCTGCTAACGACGAATGAAGTGGAACGGGGCAATGGTCTCATTTCCGCATATTCGATAAGCAACACAGTAACCTATATTACTCTTTCACACTATATTCTGTACACATCAGCATAT
>VNJR01012932.1:0-44428 GCA_008042585.1 Drosophila punjabiensis | reverse complement strand
ATCGACTCGATTAAAATGCTGCTAACTTAATTGGGGCCCAGTTTGTCGCACATTCTGGGTGGCCCAGGTCCAGGTCCAGTCCCAGACCCAAGCACAGTGGTCGCAATTAAACGAAACTAAGTGAACGGAGATGGAATTTCCGAATTACTTATTTTTGAGACCTATTAAATGGAGCTCGTTCAATGTCACTGGTAATTGCAGCAATCTGTAAATGAGGTTGTAAAGTTATCGGTTTTATGTACATATATTGTTTAGAGTAATTTACTTATTTTATTATTTATTATTATTATTTTATTTATTATTAGTATTTTATTTATATGTAGCAAAACATTTAGAAAGAGTTGGAATTTATAAATAGAACTAGTAATTAAAATGCAATTAAACTTTAGTAAAGTTTGTAAAATATGCTTTAAAACTGGATTTGGGTAATGTTTTCAAGTGCGACGCCAATAATGTTAATTTTTATAGTAGGGTAAGTATTTGGTGTATTTATGTTATTAATTTACTTACTTATTGTCGGTCTTGAATAGTCTAGAATAAATATATCATTAATTTTTTGAAAATTCGTTCAGTTCAATATCTAATCTATATTTTAGTAATATGTTTTGAATTCTCTCATTGATATCTTGAAGGTACAAAAATTAAGAAATTACTTTCAATTTTGTCCTTTAGTCTTATCACTATATGCTATTCTTCTATTAACAAAATTAAATTTTAACTAAGTTAAACACAACATTTACTTCACTAAAAAAATATATATAAACAAAAAGATATTATTGAAAACATAATTTAAAAAATATCCTTTAATAGCCACTGTGCATCCGTGTTTATTTGTGGGCTTCCTGGACGCGATTTCCGCCTTCCCCTGCGGCCAGCAGCTGCTCGGTCAAGTGCAAGTGGCAATTTAAAGAATCGGATCGGACGAGGAGAAGGAGGGGAGGATGAGGGCCGAGTGTCCCAATGTTGGCGCCCCCATATGCGCATGATAATTTCGATCGCTCCAGCTCCTTGGCCAGCCCCAGCCCCAGCTCCAGATGTAGCCTTTCGTGGCTGCGAAGAAAGTTGCCGGCTCGGCATCCTCGGCATCGTTTCAAGTGGCTGTAGTTGTTTTTGCGCCGAGTGCGAGTACACGCGTAGTAAGTGAAATGAAAAGTGCATAAATCTGGCGAGCTGGCAGCGCAGTTCGATAAGAATCGAAAAGCGCGAGACAAAAGAACTTTCGCTTTCGTTGCGGGTTTCGGCTCTGGGTATGGGTCTGGCTCTGGCTCTGACTCTGACCAAGTAAAAGTGGCCCGAGCCCCTGCATTATTTAACCAAATTTGGCTATTGAATGCAACCGGTCGATGGCTGTGACCGAGTCTGTGCCCGCGACGATATAACAATTATGTGCGTTTAATGAGCAGCGGGAGCAGATCGATCTCGGGAGGAGTTGCCGATCATGCCGCCGACAGTCGGAGGAGATTGATTGCATAAGGTGGAGCGAACGCCTGCAACATTGTCACCCGCTCCCCGTCGAGCTCCAGTCACTTTCACCGCCTTTCCACTGACCCCCCACACCAGAATCGCTTAGAAGAGTCAGCGATTTTCGCCTGTTGTCGCAGTCGGAGCAGTGATAGTAAAAGTGATAGTCGTTTCCAATTGGAGATTATTATGGCTTAAGTATTTTACGACTTATATAACCACACACGCACACTCGCCGCCCCAGCCGCCGCCGTGGAGACGTCAAAGCAATTAAGCTACCCAAACAGACACGGCCGGCGATACAAATGCAGGCACTTTTCTAATTAATTTCGGACCGGAGTCTCCATCAGACGGGGAGGGGGACAAAAATCTCAATAAAATTTCATTTTCATTGACAGCCGCTTTTCAACTGCAGCCCCAATGCAACGTACCGGGCTTGGAACTCCGCCTCGCATGATGAAGTGTGGAAACGGCAACAACAAGAGCCACCACCACTCGGTACACTTAATTGACAAGTGTGAAACTTTCGATTTCTATACACCCATTGACATACAAAACGAGACAGTCGGAAACACACAAGAAAAAATTAGGATCACTCCCAAAAAGATGCTAATAAATTAAACGAAATTCAGTTGGGAATCTTACATAATCTTTTTAGAAGAACTATAACATAGTCTGATGTCTGCTTAGAATTTAAATATAAAAGTGGTTCTGTTAAATATATGGATATGTATTGTGGAAGTATTAGATTATCCTTGTATCTATATAATATATTTTAAAGCTCATATTACATAAATATTACTAATATTTATTTTCTGTGCAGCCTAATGATGCCCGCCTGCTATGATTTGTTGTGTCTAAATGTCACAATTCTCCCAAATGATGGGCGGACTTCGGGAGGAGCTGGGTGCGCCTGCCTGCCTGCCCGGATCAGATCCGAGTGTACGTAGTGTGGGGTACTCCATACTCCATACTCCATACATCGTACTCCAGCGCTATCGCTATCGGGAGCTGATGGCTCCGGCGATAATTGCCGATATCTGGCGACTGGACGGGTGCGTCTCGCGTGCTGACTTGACAAAAAGGCTGCGCAATGCCATCAAATGATTAACTAACGGCCCGAGCTCGAAACTCAAAACAGAAAACTTGAAACGTGCGAAATGGGTGAAATTTTCTTAGCGTGTTCGAGTGCCGGCCGGTGCGATTTTATACTACAAAAATTATGTTTCAATTAAGTCAGAGAAAATGAAAGTTGCTGCAGAGCTCTGTAATGGCTTAATTGCTGCCACCGAATTGTGGGTAATCCAGGAGATCATAACGAGAGATCTTAATACCTTTTACTTCAAATTTAACGGTCAAATGACATCATTTACTTTTGGACATGGCAGAGCTTCTATAGCTCTAAAATATCCCAGACAAAACTGAATAGGATTGATTATTAGGAATTGACTAAAGACTCAATCTACAGTCGTTCGGGTCTTCAAAATTTCTCAGAAAATAAATATAAAACCTAGTTTAAACTCCTACAAGTACTGGTAGATGCAAGCTCATTATTTTGAAAACTTAAACCCGATTAGCTAAAATTTCTTAATTTCTACTTCAAGAACTTCGACTGCGGTTCTCAAAGGAACCATCTTCCCAGAACTGACAACCCGTCATTTCATATTTCATCATTCAACATGCTCCTCTAGCAGGCTATAATTAAAAATCAATTTGGCCAAAAGTTCCTATTATGCAAGAGCCGCCGCAATAGGCTCCTAATAACCACGTTCGTTGCCTGAGTCTTTTGTTTGGTGTTTTGTCAAAGGTGCAGGCACAGCGAGGGAGCAGCTCCTCCTCCATGTGCCGCCATCTCCAGACATCAACGTGAGCCGCACATATCGAGCATAATATCGCGAGTCGCTGCGATGTGGCACGGCATGGTCTATGGGAGCCCGGGTTCATGCTATGTCAAGCATGATCTCGCTGTTTGAGGCCTGCCTCAGAAGAAACCCATTAATGAGCGCACAAACTGGCATTTGACAGATTTTTTAATTAAACCATACAAATTGCGATTCTTCACGCTTTTCGCCACACGAAACTGGCGGATATTATTGCTGGCCCACTTAGCAGGCGACATGAAGCTTCCTCCTCATCCTCCTCCAGCTCCAACTCCTTCAGTCCTGTTCGCAACCAAGGCGGCATTCCATTTAGTCAACGATAAGCGCGTAATCTCAGCCAGCGCCAGCCAGAGTGAAATGCCAATGTTATCGCTTATCTGGCAGCCGGCAGGCGGCAGCTCCCGCGTAAATTCGAGCTGTGGAGCTAAGAGAAAAACTCAGAGAAAGAAATTTGCATAGGCGCTGAGCTAATGAATTTCTGCTGCCTGCTTACATAATTATCGGCAGCACCATTATGGACAGTCTGAACCTGGACCAGCACTGGGACCGGGACCTGCATCCAAGTGCAGTGCTCCTTTCACTTTTGTGCGAGAGCCTGCCTAATTATTCCTGGCCATTGTGTCCCCTGTGATTTCGCACATAATTAAGCTGCGGTGCAAAATTTACATTAAATTAATAGTTTTATTGTTTTGTCTCCGCCTGGAGTTGAGTTAGAGCCGAGTGCCGAAGCTGGAGTCATGCGGAAGCGGCGCCCTACCAAAAATGGGCAGCCAAAAACCTGACACAAAAAATCCCGGGAAGATATACTATACATATGTATGTATATATACCCGTAGCCATTGGCACTAGGAGACATTGATTAAGCACCGAAAAATGATTGCGGAATTTATGCAAAACCGTTGGCCAAACATACTGTCTAGACAGAGCTTCATTTCACTTTCATAACCCATGCTGTGTTAGATGGATAGTTTCTGAAATCATATTCTTTCTTCTTAGGATTAACCCATTGCTAACATCAATAACTAAAAAAAGCTACTTATATCTGTCTTGAAAATGCATATTAAATATGTGTATCCATAAGAATTTATCTAGAATGTTTTACATAATATTATTTCATATAAAATATATTACAATATTATGTAAGCAATAGAAATTTCATTAATTAACTTAGGTTGATATTTTAATTAAAGAATTAGGACATCAGAATGTAACTAATTAAACATTCTATCTTGTTTAACATTTTACAAATTTATGATAATATTAAATAACATAATTAAAATATAAATCCAATATTCATATAATATTCACTTTGGGTTAAAATTGGCAACTCCCTAACTTGACCTCTTTTGTGTCAAAAGAAAGAATTGGTTTGCCAAATACAGGTTTTAGTTTACGCGTGGAACTCATTAAAGAACGCCTGAATCTGTTGCCAAGAGGTCGAAAGGTGGCTCGCTCAAGGCGGCTGGATTCAGTCAACTCGCGATCGTGTTCTGGAACGGTATTCAGCATGAACTTCGGATTAATAGGACTCGCCGTATCTGCCGGACTTTTGATCCTGGTAGCTACTAGCGAAGGACAACACAATGGTCTTTCTTGGGGAGGATACTTTCTGGACAATGGCACCCACTATCTGCTGTACCAGGGTCCACAGCCCAGGCCAAAGCCCAGGCCGAGACCGAATCCCGTGCTGAAGGAGAACATACTGCATCCCAATTTCGGAAATATATCCAGTAATCCCTTCATCAATTACCTGAGCATGCCCAACGAGTTCCCCAACAGGATTGTTGGCGGCGTCAGGACGAATGTGTGCACCGAGTGTCCTTTTCTGTGCTCCGTCCACCAAAATGGTTACTTTATATGCGGGTGCGTGCTCGTTACCACAAAGTGGTGCCTTACTGCCCATCACTGCATCGGTGCTGCCGCCAATAATTACGCGGTACGCTGCGGATCGACCCAACAAAAGCGTTTCGGGCAGTACCGAAAGATACAGAAGATCGTGGCTAATAAGGGATATAACGCAAATACTATGACCCATGATCTGGCCATGATGAAGTTCAAAACGCCCATGAAGCTATCAAAGTGCGTGAAGACGGTGAAATTACCCGCCCCCTCGTCCAGGCCATTACCCAAAGTCCTTACAGTCTGGGGCTGGGGCCTCACCTCGGCGAACGCCGTCAATGTCCAGCGGAATGCCCGTAAAGTAAAAGTTGACCGCTTGACTAACAAGCAGTGTAATAAGGACTACGCAGGCACTGGTGTGAAAATAACGTCTGACATGGTATGCGCCAGTCGACCAGGCAAGGATTCCTGCTCCGGCGACTCCGGTGGTCCCATGACCCACAAGGGTGTGCTAGTGGGACTCGTCTCCTTCGGCATCGGTTGCGCCAATAGAAACTATCCGGGTGTTTATTGCAGAGTCGTATACTTTATTAAATGGATTCTTTCAGTAATTCGTAATTTTTAGTCAATAAATTTATGAGAGACTAAGCAAAACGGGTAAAATTATATTTGCGGACAACGAGTTCTTTCGCATCTTAATGATTGGTAAAGATTCGAAAAAATTATGTACATCTTAGTTTTTAATTCAGCTTTTCTATTTATATTACGAAATAAATATTTATATTTATATTTAAATTACATTAAGAAATAATTATAACACCTTTGAGATGACTTTTTTACTTTTAGAATACCATATTAAAGATCTATAAAATAAACTAAGCTAATTAATTAATTAAGTATGCAATTAGCGAATTTTTTAGTTTGAATTTTTTGACAAAATTTTGACAGCATATCAAATCCGATTGCTGCGGGCGAAGCTTTGGCTAATTGACTTAGCCTACTTCAACAGAGTCCAAGATAAATGGCAACAGAATAAGAGAGAGGTGAAAAATACCAAAAGACTCTTGTGGTAAAAGGTTGAAAGGTAAATCTCTGTTCTAACAAAATTCAGTAGGGAAGGCACCGCGAATCTTAAAGGTTGAAGAAATGAATTTAAGGCTGCTGGGCAGTGCCTCGGCAATCGCCTTATTTGCCTATCTTTGGATCCTGGTAGCGGGCGCTCAGCCACAAAGTCCAGCCTGGAATGGTCACTACCTGGACAATGGCACACACTATTTTCTGTACGAGGCGCCGGAGATCCGCAGACCGGAATTTCTGACACTTGCGAATATATCCAGTAATCCTGCGATAAATGCTCTGGAATCACTGGATTATCTGCCGACTCGCATCGTAAACGGGAAGAGAATCAGGTGCACAAGGGCTCGCTACCAGTGTGCGCTCCACTACCAGGGTTCCTTCATCTGCGGGTGCGTTATTCTGTCCCGTGTCTGGATCCTTACTGCCCACCACTGCTTCATCGGTAGGCCCGAATACTATACGGTGCGAGCAGGATCCGTGCAGCAACGACGAGGTGGACAGCTGCGTCGTGTCCAGAAGATCGTGGCCCACGGAGGCTATAATGATTACACCATGAACAACGACCTGGCGATGATGAAGCTCAGGAGTCCCCTCAAGTACAACCGTTGCTGTCGAAGGGTAAGGTTGCCCCGCAGGCGGAGAAGGAGGCGCCTGCCCCGATGCTGCTTGGCCAGCGGATGGGGCCTGGCTTCGGAAAACGCCCAGAACGTGCAGCGGTATCTGCGCGGCGTAACTGTCTGCCGGGTGAGGCGCCGCAGGTGCGTAAGGACTTACCGGCAAGCTGGAATCAGGATCACCAGGCATATGATCTGCTACGCTCGACAAAATCGTGACACTTGCTCCGGCGACTCTGGCGGTCCTCTGGTCTATAGGAATATCCTATATGGAATTACGTCCTTTGGAATTGGATGCGCCAGGAAGAGGTATCCAGGGGTTTACGTCGATGTTGGAGATTTCGTCGACTGGATTAATATGGTCAAGAGACGGCATTAAAATAAAGTGTACATTGATAATACAATTAAAAGAAATCATATGTTAACATTAAATTAAATTAGTTTTAAATAGTATAGAATAAGTTTATATTTAATATCCTTTCAATAAAGCAACTCAGGTCAACGTTTTGTATTATTGGGAGTACAATTCATCTTCCTTAATAAATGGCAAGTCAATTTTTCAGCTTGTTTTGATTAATTACTGTATCGAGCACACCTTAAATATGATTGGAACACCCACTATTTGGCGGATCCGCAAGGTTGTTCAACTTTTTCGCATATTTTTAATTTTAGCTGAAAGTTAATATGTGTGCAAAATGTTTGGACAAAGCTAAGAAAGTTAATACATAATGTGTGGGCCCTTTGGGAAAACCAAGCAAAGAGATCTATGTATATGATGCACAACATTAGAACCAGTTCCAGCTGAAGGAGCTGGATGAGAACATTCCAATTGGCATGTCATTATGGGACTCATCAATATGCATGCCAAATTCAGTAGGTCGTATGCCAAAGCAGGGGGTCATTAGCATTTTTGATTCTATTTTTTATTTTCGTTGGCCTGGAGTTCGCGCCCAGAGGTCAAGAGCTCGATTTAGTTAACAGTCGGGGCTAGGTCTCTGCGGTGGCTTTGTTTTTGTACGGATGATGAAACTTTCGGCGCTACTTTTATTGCTCGTTTGTGGCCATAAAATACGGGCTAAACTGCCGCAGGAACGGATCGTAGGCGGTGTGGAGTTGCCCATTGATGTGTCACCCTGGTTGGCTTCTATAAGTGTGCATGGAAACTATAGTTGCAGCTCCGCGTTGATTACCTCCCAGTGGTTGCTGACGGCCGGCCACTGTGTCCACTATCCGGATAAATACACTGTTCGGGCAGGATCTGATTCCCCCGAAGAGGGAGGAACAACCAGAGAGGTAGAAAGGATTATCCTCCATCCGGAATTCAATCTGCGAACGTTGGACAATGACATTGCTTTGCTAAAGATGAAGGAACCCTTCCAATTGGGAGACAACGTGCAGCTGGTGAAGCTTCCACTACTCAATATCCTTCCGCGAACCCTCCTGGTCGCTGGCTGGGGCACTATAAATGCCAACGTCAGCGACACAGAACCGAAGCTACGTGGCACATTCGTTGATGTCATAGACCAGAGGCGATGCCAGCGACTTTACTCTCGCCTAGGTCGTCCCATCAGGGCCACAATGCTGTGTGCGGCGTCCCCTGGACGGGATCACTGCTACGGGGACTCTGGTGCTCCTCTGGTCCATCACGGCAGCAGCTATGGGATTGTGTCCTTTGCCCATGGCTGTGCTGATCCCTATTTTCCAGGAGTCTACACCAGGCTGGCCAACTATGTGACCTGGATCTTCAATGTGCTGAAAAATTAAGACCACAGAATGAAATTAAAATACAAAAGTATACGATTTTACATAAGTTAAATTATAAAGTTCATAACAAAAATAAAGACGATCCACTTGAACGACTGCCTTTGCTGCATCTGCCAGATGCTGTTCGCTCCTGGAATACTCACGAGGATTATACAATCCGCCAGCACTTCCCAGCCATCTGAGGAGCCGCACTCGCTTCGTGCCCAAGCAAGGCGATAAACTCATACCGCCAGTCGACGGCAAATTTGTGTAAATTATGTATTTGTGCATTTTGATTTCATTTAAACGAAGTTTCCTGATGGCCCCCAGCGCATGTCAAATATCAAAACCGAAACCAGCCTGCCAGCCAGCCAGCTAGCTAGCCTGCCACTTGCGCAACACATCCCGCAATCCATATCCATACGTCCGTCCATATCCACATTCGCAAACCCATCTCGAATCCGCATCCATCCCAGCTGCCTGGCTGGCTGCTTGGCTGGCTGGCCAAAATATCACTGCCATATGCGGTGGGCGTGCTCCGTTAATGCTGCACTCTGGCGGCCCCCGAAATTAACATAATCGTGCTGCCGTTGCTGTGGGGATCGGGATCGGGATCGGTATTGGAACTGGGAGACCACTGCGACTGGGATTGCCTTTGTCCGTTGTCGGATGCTGCCTGTTGGCGCCCCAACAAAGTGTTGAACGCTGGCGCTGGCTGTCAAGTGGAGGCCCCGGGCCATTGGCACACTCATGAGCCGGCTGCAGTCGCCACCCGCTTAGCACTTTGTGTTGGCCGTTGTGCAATGGGAGCATCAAAAGTGGTCTGACTTTTACATGAACTTCCTACACACATATTTTTACAAAATAAAATACAATTTTAATATGAAAATACGCTTGCGTAGTGGTGGTGCCTGCTAGTTGCTTGTAAGGAGATTTCGGTTTTCTATGTTTTACGTGTATGTATATTTTGTTATCATTAAGTTACGCTTATACAATTCATTACGTATTCTAACCTAAATGTATACCATTACTTTGTTTGCTCTGTTTCGTTTGCTCTTGCCATATTGTTCTTTGTATATAATGTGTTCGTTCAAGGGTTCTTGTAAATTTGAAACTAGTCGCTAATGTAAAAGTGTTCAACAGCAAACTCGTGTATGCATTGTGCCTTGAAGGTGGACCAAAAGCGAATGCACAAACAAATCAACTGCAAACTCGAAAAAATCGTCAAAATGTGTGTTTAAAAATCGATTTAGCCAAAAGCCTTTAATTGTTGTTTTTGGTTTCCTGCACACGCACATGCACAATAAATTTCACAATATATGAACGTAAAAAAATGTACAATTACAAGCACACATAAATTTGCTTTCAACACGTTTCTCTTTACCAATTATGCAATCTTTAAAGCTATATAACAATTTTTAGTTTTCATTTTCGCATCTCTCGTTTGGACTCGATTTCGGATTTCGCTGCCGTTTTGTGAATCGCGTTTTTTTGGTAATCGCCTCAACAAGGATACAACTCAACTAACAGCAGGGGATCTCAACTAAAGATCGGGATTCGATAATCCCCAAGCCCACCACTCAACTTGAAAGGATTTAAGTGTGGGAATTAAAATGTAAATTGTATGGTGGATAATTTCATAGTCAGTTGAGTGGCGGGCTGGAGACTGGTTTACATGGATTAGTTATTGCAAGTTATGTTTGAATTGCAAGCTTTCTGCGCGAAATCCAGGCAGAGTTCTTATACACTCATCTTGGCTGCTCGATTCCTCACTGCCTATCGCTGGATCTACTCTCTCTCTCACGTACATCACATATTTTACAGTTTAATAATACTTCCTTACACATAATTTATTAATTAATTCATATTTCTCTCTGCTAAAATTGGTTGCTGCTCCATACTCCGGCCAGACCTTGATTAGTTGACGATCCCTCTGTTGATCCTGCTCGCATTGCGGTTCATTGATCGGCTCTTAGTTTACGACAAAAACGGATTTGTAGCTCCTTCCGGCTTGATCCACGGCATGTTGTTGTTTTGCTGTAAATTACCAGGACGTTCATTAGATATTTGTTTCGAAAATTCCGTATCTAATTCTAATTTTTTTTTTGGCTAAAAGCGAACTACATGCAGAGTCAAACAGCCGTGTTTATGTGTTAATCGAGCCAACTACAGCGGTAAAGGGATTAAGTAGTTGTTAGGAGGAGAGGCTACTACGGAGTTAGATAGCAGAGCATACACATTCGAAAGACATTTTACCCATTATTCGCATTATTGCATATTGTATGTGTTTTATTTAAGCGTCCAAGCCTCCATGGTTGGCTACAATTAGAAAATGTTATGGATCAACTGGTTTTTAGCAAAGCTGCTTTCTGGTCAAGATGCGTACGTTGTTTTCGAAGGATCAGCGAAGGAAGCTATGCGAGAACAGCTTCCTACGCTGCTTCCTCCCCAGTTGGCAGTTCGTAGTTCTCATACTTGCTAGTCAAACGAAAAGGAAACTAATTCAACAGAAAACAGAAAGTCAAAACTAAAGATAAAAACGCAAGCGAAACAATAGAAACGATAAACGACAACTTCTGGCAGAGGAAGTAGTATTGGGATTTGGCGCAACACACAACTTCAACAGCGACGGCGGCGGCACACTCACTTCCAGCTTGCAGTGGCCGGCGGCAGCCGAGGAGGAACCGAAACTGCTGACAGGATCGTCCACAAAACCAATGGGGGCCACACTGACCCCTGGAGTTTCAGCCAGGGATTCGGACAGGGCACTGCTGTAGCTGGCAGCATAGCTGGAGTAGATTCCAGGAGTTCCGTAATTGTTGTTGTTGTTGCTGGGGCTACTGTACATATTGTAGGCATCGTCAGCTGGCGCAGTTGGACTATTGAAATAGGGTCGGTCGCTGAATATGTCCATGTTGCGGATGCCATCGATGCCGGGACTCGGACTCACATGGTTGTACATGGTGCTGGTGCTGCTAGAGCTGGTGATGTGACCGTTGTATGGATAGTTGTACACCTGCGAACTGGGCTGTGGCTGGGGGATGATGGTGGCGGAGGGAATGACGGGATTACTAAAGGCACTCAGCAGCTGAAATTCACCCACGGAAGAGGGCCCCAAGTTGAGGCTGGTGGGACGCACGGGGGGCGGAAGTTTTGGCTGGGAGGATTTTAGGTTTTGGCATGCAACAGTTGCTCAAAAACGAAATGACGTAAAGGAAATCAAAATGCATACGTAAAATGATAAGATAGTGTTGTTGAAAAGTAAACGGAAATGCCAATAAATCATCAGACAGTAAAAAACCTCAAAAGAGTAAGTACAAGTACGAAGAATTCCTAGCACCTCAGACGTACTCCATCTCCATGTTAATCTGTCACCTTTTCTTATGCAAACTCACCTGGGAAGGAGCACTGACGCCACCCATAACAGGCGCCCAAGGATCCTGGTTCATGCTGACTGCGAAGGGAGCCTGCTGTTTTAGCTGGTTGATGGACGGCACCTGTACGTAAATTATAAAATATCTTTAGAACATGAATCCTACGAGATTCTTTGGCACAACTCACGGCTGGCTGCTGTTGCTGGAATAGATTCGTCTTGGGTGGCATCACGCTGTCGCTGAAAGGATTGTAGGCTGGAGCGTTTCCCGTTTGTGTCTGTGGCGCAATCGGCTTAATCAGATTATCAAGGTTAACCAGTGCCGAGTTCTCGCCGAGGAACGAGTGCGGATCCTTCAGCGGCTTCTTTGCAGTGGCCCCCGTTGATGGATGCATACTGCTTCCGTTTCCGTAGTTCGACGATAGCGGATCCATGTCATCAAGCAGAGAAGCTGAACGTAGGTTTATTGATATGAGAGCTTGAAATCATTATATAGTTGCTTTACCATGTCCTTACCGTTGTTGTTGTTGTTGGAGGCGTTGGAATTGCTCAGCTCGCTCTTGTTCCGGTTGGTAATCAAGTCGAACTCATCAAACTCCGGGGATGGTTTCTGGAATAAAAACCATACATTTTTTAGGATTTCAGAATCTACATAAAAGTTAAGAAATTCTCTTAAGAAAGTTAATCAACTTCTTATGACTTGGCAAACTATATTTTTTCACCTTTAAACTTTGATTAGATTATTTAATTATCTGAATTAAAGCAGTTCCTAAGATAATGCAATTAGATAAATGCAGGAATCCCAAGCACCTAACACAATTAGACAAGCAATTGTCTCAAAGTGTGTTGCTCACCTTAATGGCGCCGGTTCCTAGTGCTTTCCAGGGGTCATCCAATGCTCCTGCTCCTGACTGAGGTGCAGCTCCGCCCGCCCATGGATCTGCTGAGCTGGCGGCACCGGCTCCTCCGCCTCCTGCCGCAGCGGATGGCTCTGCCAACCATGGATCCGCTGGAGAGCTGCCATTGTTTGCCGCATGTTGGTTGACTGGTGCAGCCGCTAAAGCTGCTCCGGCTGTCGATTTTGAAATCCAGGCATCAACTGGAGCCCCCGCTGGAGTGGCGCCACGTCCATTCTGATTGGCATTGCCGTTGGTCTGCAGCCAGCCCTCGTTGGAGGAACCTGATGCAACAGATGGCGACTGATTGCGTGCTCCCCAAGCATCACCAGAGGCTCCTCCCGGTGGCGCAGAACTCATCGGCACTCCGGCACCCATGATAGTACGTGGCGCGGCGTTGGGATGCCAGGGATCCACCTGGGGCGAGGAAGTTCCCGACCAGGGATCCGACAACTGGCTGGGTGCTCGTGGACCGGGCGTGGCCCAGGGGTCGACAATGGCTGCAGGGGCGCCGCCTGCAGCGCCCAGCGGTGGACTCGAGATGCTGGTAGCGCCCAAAGAAATGTCTAGAAGATCCAACAAATGGCTCTGGGGCTCCTCCTTCTTGGGCGCAGGAATCGGACGTCCGTTGTGATCCCTCACGCTAAGAGAATACATTAGAAATGGAAACAGAACTAAGTAACTCCAAAACTCACTTAAAGTCCTGCTCGCTCTGGCTGAGGGCCAGCTGGAGACGCACATCGTCGCTGCGACGCTTGGCCTCCTCCTGCTCGGCTTCCTCACGCGACATGGCCATGGCCAGCTGAAGCTGCAGCTCCTCCTCCCCGGCCGTTTGCGGGCGAACCATCTCCAGCTCCGAGACGGACTTGGGCGGCTCTTCCTGCCATCCGGGGGGTAGATCTCGCTGCGAGGGTCCGTCTATGTAGCCATCGCTACCGAAACCGCTTGGGTGCTGGGCGAATCGCTCCTTGGCCTTCAGCGCCTTGACTCGCTCGTTCTTGAGCCGTTCGTCGTCCTTGAGCAGGTTTACCAATTGCTTGGCCTTCTCGCGGACGTGGGTACCTTGGTCCTTGCCCTCCTCGAAGTACACGAACTCGCGCAGCGTCTGAATGGCGAAGATGTTCTCCTTGCACTGCTGGGCCACCTTTTCCGTGCCGGTCTTGATCAGATACTCCAGCAGAATGAGTGCCTTGTAGACGTGGCGCCAGTTCTTGCCGTGGTCGTTGAGACGCTTCCATATCATCTGCATGATCTCGGAGAAGGCCACCACGTTGTAGGTGAGGTCCGCTATCTCACCCATAATGGCTGCCGACGGACCCCATGGGTCGTTGGAGGTGGCCTCGCGCACTTTAACCTAATCGGAGGAGAGAGATTAGTGAGGGAATCTATATTAAGAGTTGCAGTTCAGAATAAAAGCACTGGTCTGTCATAACCAGTAGGGACATGACATGTTTTTTAAGGGAAATATTACGCATATTAACTTGGAAATGAAGTGAGTTTCCAATAAGAATTGAATCACTTCGACCTTTCAAGTGCTGTTATTTCAAACGCAACTAAATATGCAGATGGAATACCAAGTAGATCGCTTACCTGGGCATCGGAGTAGTTGTGCGCAAGGTTCTTGATATTTCGGCGTAGCCCCGCGACATTGACCTGCATATCGTCCTTTTGCTTTCTCACTGTGTGACGAGAAGGATGGAAGGGAGTGTTAGCATGGCTATACCGTCTCGATCATACCCTTCGGGGGCTTCGAGGTGGATTGTAGGAAGGAGAAGATGGGGTTATTCGTTCTCGGGATAACTTTATCTCTCTGTTAAAGTTCCGCTTGATGTGAATGAAAATCGGAGTTGATCAAATTTTGGATTTTTACTTTATTTTGACGGTATCTCTGAAGTTTTCTGAATTGAATTTCGAGTCTAACGTGTTGAATGTGACATTTATGGGTGTCGGACTACAAAATCTGAACAAAAACGAAAACACAAACGGTGTGGAACGGTGTTTTGTGGTCTGTGGTGGGTAATGTGTGTATGCTGCTGCTCTGTGCTGCTGCTCGGTGTAGTGGGAATCGTGTCAAAGTTGAACTCAAAATCAAATCGGATCGGTTTAATATACACATCTGATAGATAATACCATTTCTATTTTATTTCATTTGTTTCATTTGCGGTGTAGTTGGAAGAGAACTTGTTGTTAAATGAGATGTATTAACAATTGAGACTTACTTTTCGTTTGTTTTTGCGTTTGACTTTGCTTTTTATTTTCTATACAAGAGACTTTTGCTTGCAAAAGCTAGAGATTCTTTTTCTCTTATTGTATTTTTCGTTTTTTTGTTTTTGTTTATTGCTGTTTAAGTGCTCCAAAGCAAGCTAAGTATGAGATACAAGATAAATACAATCAAAATACATAGTATAAGAGTACAGATACGGATATACATATTTATATATATAGAGTCAGATGTCGGTTGTTAAAATTATCGACGTTGCAGTGGTGCAAAACACACAGTTCCATAGATACTATACATAATAATTGCCGAACTCAAACTTAAGTGCACCGAACACAAAAAGAGTGAAAGCATACGTTAAAATAGATCCAATCGAAATCGAAATAAAACCCAAGTGAATGTTAAACGCCGGCCGAAGGTTTGCGCGTGCACTGCCCCAAAAGGCGGGTAAAGAACCAGATCTCGCAATAGCGGACCCACCAAGTCCAGGGCCCTACAACGCCTAGGGGAAATAATTCAATTTGCGGGCAAACAAAATGCAAACAGAAATGAATAACAACACGGAGTAAAAATAAAACGAAACACAGCAGAGAGTATTTCCCCTGAATTTTCAAAGGCCGACTGTGCAATACTCTGACCAATAAAGAGGAAAAAATGGAGTGATTGAGTGATCCCAATTGATCAAGAATTAAGTGCGTATAAGCTTGGCTTTATTTAATTATGCAACAGGTAAAATACCATATAATTATAAAGTATTATAAATAAAGCGAACATTTTGTTTAAATTAATTTAAAAATAAATTGGTTCTGATTTTTTTCATTCGATGAAAGATATCGAATGATAAGCATGATAGTTTAATACTTCAAAATGTAGGCAAATGGGTTTAAAAATATATAAAAATAAATATAATATTAAACATTGTAATTCAACTTATGAAGCATAAAAAAGATTATTCACATATTAAAATTAAGGAATCTGTAATGACTTGTTTATGGATTTTTTGAACCCTTATATGGCTCAACTTTTATTACTAAAAAGAGCCCTGACAACAGGTTACACTTAGTGAATATGCCCTTACTGCATCCCAATGCCTTTGCTTGAACTTAACCCATGACAGACCGAGGCATGAAGCCGCAAAAATGTAAAATAACCGAAGAGGAGGAAACCAAAGGGAGGCCCTGGACAGACAGCAGTCTACGTCCATGTCTGGATATGCAAATTTTGAACTTAAGCTGCATTATGCATTAAAAGCCGAACAGCGAACAACCATAGCTAGAAATTATAGCAAATGAATTGATTTTTCCTTTCTTTCCTTTGTCTAGGTGCGCTCATCTATTTTTAAATGAAAAAAGTGCACACAAGATAATCAAATTGTTATCGATTGGCTGGCAAAGTGGCGAAAGTTCTTTAAGAAGAATTTCAAATAAGGGGTTACTCGGACGCACAAAAGTTCGAGAATATATATAAACCAGATGACCGTTGCAAAGCTGAGCTGATAACCGATAAGATAGCGACGTGCATATATGCATATAACATTTATATGCTAAAAAAGTGTGTAAGACGACGTTGTTTGCGTCTGAAGTAGATATAAATCACAGTGTGTATCTTAAATTTAAATTGTAATTTTGCTGTATTCTTTTTATACAATAAATATAAATAAATTTAGCGTTCATTCATAATGAGATATTGTCCAATAAAGCGATAAATATTTATCAAATGTCAGTGAATAATAAACACATTTACGTGAGGTTTAATTATTGTAATGATAATGATAAGATAAGATTTCTTGTATCGAGGGTATATTGAAATACCTATCTCTTCGTTGTTTCTATTAACGTAAAAATTTCAATTAATCTTGCAACCATTTTCCACCTTCTTTAAGTGGATGCAAAACTTTACAACTCAGTGTAAATACCGCAAAGAATTCGTAAATGCGAATCAAGCAGTTAACAACTGAAGAATCTTTGTAGTTTCTCTATAAGCACGGTTCTTGTTGCCGTCCGACATTTATTTATTTTGGTTTTCTGTTTTATTTTCGTTCTTTTATATCGTGTAAACAAGGCACTTGACACATATTGGAGAGAGCGTAAAACTCCGCCTCGTAGCTGTAGTTTACAGATAAACCCGTTCGACAAGTATTCGAGCTATGCGAGAAACCGAGTGATAATGGGAGGAACTTTAGCATCTGGGGAGGGGGAAGGGATTCATTGACCGATCCACAGTCGTCATCGTTGTAGTAACGACACGATAGCCGGGCAATGAGCGGAAGGGCTGTCATTTGTTTGTTTTCGTTACGCCCCAAAAAGGCGAAATAATTCAATTAAATGTCGCGCAGTAAGACGAGAAAACTACGCAAATGAAGTGCAAGAGTCGAGAGATATTGGGTGGTTTCTGGTCTGTTTTCGTTGTGGTGGTCGCCTGAACTTGAGTAAATTGAATGCCAGACAGAGCAGCCGAAAGTGGCAGATGGGGACGGAGGCCGGGACGGAGCTTTCTTTGTGTTTTGCACTTGACTTTCGGCAAAACGTCGCCGTTTTATTGCCAAAAATAAAAGTTCACTTGTGTGGGTATCAAAACAAACAGAATGCTGAACGAGTTGCGATTCACTTTGTTCCAAGGCAGAGAGCCTTGACGGAATCGGTTCAATGAACGTGGCCGCGGAAAAAGCTTGACAACACGCTCCAAACACTGAACTAAGCCCGAAAGGAGGAGGAGGAACTTTGCCCGAGGTTAAGGTGCTGCCCGATTGGTATGCGGCATGGAACTGATCGCTCGATATTACTTAGTGTATCTAAACGCAATTGTACCCGGTCAAAATATTCCACATTCACGAGGCTGTTTGACGTGCAGTTTTGTTAGCCGTTTAGCATGTTTCCGCTAAGGTGAAATGTGGTTGATAGCCTGTCATTAACCCTCTGAGAGATCGTTCTAGGGGGGAGTCTTTAAGTCAGCTGGAAGATCTAAACTAATTTCTCTTGATCAACTTTAAATTAATTTAAATAAAGGAAACTTTTATTACCCCTTTTATTACCCTTTATTTAAACAAATACTATAATTATTTAAATGAATCATTGTCAGCTTAAATACGTTAATAAAATTTTAATTGCTACAATAAATAACCTTATCAGTCTAATATTCGAAATAATTGTACTAGGAAAAACCTAAAGAGCAATAATTTTTACTAAGAAACTAAATATCTCACTAAACCTTAAAAATTTTGGTATATTCGTTGGAAATTATAAAGGCTATCAGTGTTTTTTTTTTCTAAGGAATGTGGTTACTGTTTTTCATAGAAAAACATGTCATTAATGGTTTGTTTTGTAACTAAAATACAGTATATGCTGGTTTTCCCTTTTTCGCACATATTTATAGTTAAAAAAAAAAGGCACCTAATATGTTTTTAGTGAGTTCTAGAGAACAGCTTTTGTTAAAATTCCACTGGATAATGATAAGCTTTTTTCCGGCAAACGAAATGTTTGCTTGTGATTTACGGTTATCTCTTCTCTCTGACGCTTTGTTATCCAGGTGCTAAGGGTTAACCACTGTCCATGAAGGTCATTGCTCGCTGATGATGCCCACTGTGCAACTTGATCACTGGCGACAGCAGGTTCCTTGCCCCGTCCCGCCCCCTATACATTGTTGCATTTTCCAGAGTTGCTGCATCTGTTGTAAATGCGGGCGTACATTATATAGTTGTGAATGCACAGACACACACAGATGCGGTCAAGATACTAGCAGTTGCCTGATTTTTCTTATTCTCAAATTAAAGCCTTTTACATTTGGTAATCTATACCTCCTATTGATCAGTATTAGTTCTTTGGTTGATAATACCTTCGATCTGAGAAAGAAATTTAGTAAAAACATTCCAACTTTAAACTGTAATTATTTTAACGGGATCTATTATTATGACTGCGTCTGCAGTTGTCCATGGGTGCCCGTCGCTGGTGTGTGTGCGTGTGATAACGAGTCAGAAATGCGATTAGATTTCATTTGTGGCACTCAAACTACTCAAACTAACACACACACACGCACACTTGCACAACCGATGGGGGCACGAAAATGCGAACTTCATTCATTACTCATACGCGAAGCGCCCCCTTTCGCATAAACCTGTTCCACCTTTTGGGCCAACGCCCCCCCTCGACCGCTACGCCCCTGCTGACCGGGGGCCTATGACTAATTTTTCGACCGGCTAACGGCACTTATCAATAACACGCACGAGAATAAACGAAACAAATAAAGAATAAGCGTTATCACAAATAACTAAAGATGTTAGCGGGGGAACAACATTTAAATGGGATCCTTAATGTTTATAAGACAAACTTAAAAAAAACACACACAACTACGACAAACACACAGAGAGAAATGTTTGCCCCGCTCTCCTGCGCTCACCTGCAATGTTGCTGTCTTTGTTGTTGTTTTACTTTTGTTGCTGCTGCAGTCCGCCCGTGTGCTGGTGTGAGTGGGGGGCTCCGTGTGTCTGTGTCTCTTTGTGTGCGAGTGTGTGTGTGTGTGCGACTCCTCCTCCCCAAGTTTTCTAGTTTTCTATATTTTACGACTTTCTTTTCCTCGTTTTTCGACTCAAATAGACACAGTCACAAGATGACGATGATGACGACGGCGACGTCAACAAAAACAGAAGGCCTTCGCGCACAATCTCTCTACTCGCGGGCGAAATGTACCCTTTGCACTTTGCACACCAAACACGAACTACTAGTATTAAATAATAGATTTAATAAATTTAATTATTACTAAATCTGGATCTGCTTTCTGTTTTTTCTCTTTTTTTTTGTGATTCCGTTTGTCAGCAGTGCTGCCAGTTTAGCTCGTTTCCCGCTATATCTGGCGGTTTTTTCTAGCTATATAACTGGTCTGCCTAGCTATATAGCTGGTCTGCCTAGCTATAAAGCCAGATTCTAGCGATAAAGCCAGAAATGGGCAGCACTGGAGGCTACAAATGCGCAATTGATGAATCTGGCAACGCTGACCTCAAGACCAGAAAGTCTGGCAGCCCTAGTTTCTCATGAGCGGCAAGTCTGGCAGCACGATCGGGGTTATTTTCACGGCTGCTGGCCACACTAGTCTAAGACCATATTCAAACAGACACCTTTTTCGCACAGTCTGGCAGCACCACAAAAAGTAACGGCCACTTTAACGTTATTTTAAATTTTATTTATTTTCTTGTTAAATTTGCAATAAATTAAATAAAATCAAACACAAGATCGATTTTTATTTACGATTTTATTTAGAATACCATTTTCACTTTCATATAATTACACGCTAAAATCTATTTTCTCATTTTGTTAACGAAACTGATAACAATATTTTTTTCTCTTTTTTTTCTTTTCTCGTGTGTGTTCAGTTTGTGCCTGTGTGCACTTCTACGTTTGCTTGGTGTGTGTGTGTGTGTGTGTTCATTTGAGTGTGTATGTGTTGTGTGTGTGTGTGTGTTATTAACATTAGCTCGATGCGATTTGTTGTTTGTTGCCTTCGATTAACTCTAAGTACTATATACGTGTATACAGTTATTAAATATAGATGCAGTTGCATATTCGATATCGCCACCGGCGCCACTTTCATCCGGTATTTATCCGGTCGTTTTTCGGTTTTCCATCTCACGAATATATTGTTTGAGTTAATCAATTACCTCAAAATGGGTTTCAAAAGTTAATTAAATGATTAAAAACTTGATTTGATTTTGATTTCTTTTAAAAATTACAAAATATAAAAATCGGTTACAATTTAAAATCAATTGAAAATGTGTCAAAAAGTATGCAATAAAATATAATTCATTGTAAATTGGCAGCATTCTTTCGGAATTTTTTAATTACTGGTTTAATTTTTTCCACTCTGAGCTCCTTTTCTAAAAAATTTATCAAAACTGTTAAAATCTGAAATTGATTTACATTAATCTGGTAAATTTCACAAACTTAAGTTTCGCTCTTTTCTTAGGAGTTTATAATTTTCCAGAGATTTTCCGTGAAATGAAAAACCGAAAACCGCCAGTTGACCAACGCCAAAACACATACATACATACGCGAAATTGAGCCCCCAACAAATAAGCTTAAATCATAAGACGGTCCTCTGTCCGTTCGTCGGTCCTTGGGTCATATCGATGTACTCCCGTGTTCCACTCCTGCTCCTCCTGTGCGGTCGAACCCCCGAAATCATAATTGAATTCGAATTAATCGAAATAAAAATCGACGAAACAAAAGTCAACAAAAAAGCGTCCGACAAACTGTTCGATTTAGCGATGGCTTAAATAAAACATAAGAACTAAGTTAACTTAAGGGCATACAAATCCGAATCTCGCTCCGCCCGCCGTTTGCATGCTGCTCCGCCCCGATCTCGCTGCCGGTTCCTCCTGCTCCTCCGCCACCTGCCGCCTGCCGCCTGCTCCTCCTGCGCTGCGCTTTACAGTAAAATAATGTGTTTGGGGAATCCCCCGCAGTACCTACACCCGCTAAACTCACTCCTCCGGCGGCTCCTCGGGTATCTGGAGGCTCTGCGCCGCATGCGGGTACTCGGCGTGCACGGAGTTGGACTGCGCATCGGAGTCCTCCTCCAGGGCGTTCGCCTTGCTGGGCGGCGGTGTCAGCGCCTCACTGCCGGCACCTACCGGCGGCTGCACCAAGTTGGGTATATACTCGACCGTCTCATACTCGGTCTTGGCCACCGCCTCGTGGTCGAGATCCCGCTCCAGCTCCAGCTGCCTCTCCCTCTCGCGCTCCCTCTCACGCTCGTGCTGCAGCGTATCCTCCAGACCGGGCGGTGGCACCACCACTGCCGACTCCTCCTTAAGCCCCTGATCTCCGCCAGCCTCTGTGTTTGCCGTGTTGTTGAGGGTTGGAGGGACCAAGTCGGCATCCTGCAGTTCCACGATCACGGGCAGCGTTTCGTTGGGCTTCGGAGTCGTGGTGCTGGTGGACGTGGTGGTGGGAGCCGTGGTAGTTATAACCACTTCTGTGGGATCCAAAGCCACCTGACTGCTGGGCGTCGTCGTGGTTGTCGTTGTCGAAGTAGATGAAATTGTCGTTGATTCCTCAGTGGTGGAGCTGCTGCTCGTCGTAACGGGTGTAACTGTAGTGGACTCATTCTTCTCCACTTCCGGTGCCACAGGCAGTGGCAGGGGCGGTGGCGGCGGAGTGGTAGTCAGCAGCAGTGCCGGTGGCAGTGGTGGCACTATAGCTGTGCCAATGATCACCGGATTGATGAGCGGCTGACCAAGCGTGGCGATGATGGGGGGCAGCAGCTCCTCGTTGCCCTTGAGCAGCGAAGGCACCAGCTTTATATTGGTCACCATGAGGGGCAGATCCACCTTGTAGAGCATGGGAAGCACGGTGCAAACCTCCTGGTCGTTCTCGAAGCACTGCGAGCGGCCACGGATGCGGGCCTCCTGGACGGCCATCAAGCGGCACAGCTCGTTCAGGCGCACATCACACATGATGGGGTTGTCTGTGGTTATGGAAAATATAAAAAATAAAATATATATAAGACAAATTTGAGTTCAGATGAATCATGTTACACATTCCGCAATCTTAGGCTTCAGAAATAATACATAATTTTAGACTGTATCCCTTAGTTATATGATTATCAGTCTCTTAATTTAAATCACAAAGCTTTAAGTTGCGGGTATCTCATATTTAAGCACACTAGACTCTCCCTTTTTTACTTGTTTTAATTGCTTTAAAAACTATATACTTTGAGTGATTAATTCCTTTTTAGTTTATAGCTTAAGTCGCAATAGTCAGTAAAAATACACGCCTATACAATCAATATTTACTTTGTCGCTAGCGATAAAATACAATACTAAACAAGTTCTAAAACAAATTAACAGAGGTTTTTTTTTACTACTTTTGATCATTTACTCGCCTAGTTTATGTTCAATTTAATAGAGGGACTTACCATCTAGATGTATCTCCAGCTTGCCGGGAACATTGTGATTTTTGCAGCGCGTGTTGGTTACGAGTTCGCTCGATATGGTCGAAATCTGGTTGTTGGTTAAATTGGCCTGGCAGAGTACAGGCAATCCCTTGAAGTCCTGCTCCAGTTTGGTGATGTTGTTGTAAGCCACCTTGAGGATCTTAAGGTTTGGCAACAGAGTCTAGAACACAGAATAAATGATTTTAATATTTATAATCTTCTTAAAGCTATAAAAGTATACAATATAAGCAATATTCACTCACCGTTTCCATGGGCTTTAGCTCCGCCAGCTGATTACCGGTCAGGTCGAGGATCTCCAGACGGTGCATGCCATCAAAGTCGCCCACCTGGAGGTGCTCCAAACGATTCTCGGCCAGGCTGAGAATGCGGAGGTTGCCCAGACCAGCCAGCGCTCCATTTAGCGAGTCGATTCTGTTGTTATCCAGCTGCAGCTCGAGCAGAATAAGGTCCTGCACGCCTCGAGGATCGGGCAGCAACCGCTCGATGCGATTACTGGCCAGACTGAGGGTCCTCAGGGAGCGCAGACCGTGTAGCTCCTCCATGGAGAACTCCACAATGTCGTTGAACGAGAAGTTGGCGAACTTTAGCTTGGTGATCGGCAGCAGAGACGAGTTGAGCGAGCGTATGTGGTTGCATCCGAGCTGCAGGTTCTCCACCTTGTCGCAGGAGGCGAACTCGTCGCGGGCCAGGTACTCCAGCTCGTTGTTCTCGGCCAGGACCTCGGACAGATTGACGGCGTTGCGCAGGACGCGATCGAAGGAGCGCAGCCGGTTGAAGTGCACGTGCATTGTCTCCAGGCTTTGCATCCCCTCCATGTTCGCCGGCAGCCGCTCCAGTCGGTTGTTGTGGGCCATCAGCAGACGCAGCTGGCTCCCGTCCGGCAGCTCCCCATCCAGATCGCTGATGTTGTTCGCGTTGATGAACAGCGACTGCAGCTGGCCGAGCTCGTGCAGGGAACCGTTGAGCGACTCTATTCGATTCCGCCCCAGATGCAGGATTAGCAGGCTCAAGGGGAAGGAGCCCCGGTCCAGACGCGTTATGTTGTTGCTCGGCAGAATCAGGTTCGTCACCGCCTGGATGCCCCGTAAGTCCTCCTGCTGCACCGCCCGTAGGTTGCATCGTCCCATGTCCAGCGTGAGCAGGCTCGGCATGTGGCTCAGGGCGTGCTTCGGGATCTCGTCGAGTTCGTTGTCGCCGATGCTTAGGTAGGTGACATTCGATAACCCGCGGAACGGCAGCTCGGGCAGCGATCTATAAATAGCGCCAAAAACAAAACAAATCCATTACAATTTCGTATTATTAGCCGGAAAGCCCGGGAATCGGACTGAAATTCTTCTACTCGTCTTAAGTGGTACTTTTAAACAAAAATAATTATGGAGAAAAGGAGGTGTGAGTAATTAATTAATAATGAGATTTACTAAAATCAGTGGCGAGGTTTAAATTGAATTCCAATAAAGTGTTTTGAGTTAGAAAATAGCGAGATTAGATTCTTGGAATTTAGTTTTCACAAGAACAGATTATATTTTGTCATGATTTATGAAGGGGATTTTGAATTAAACTATATTTGAAAACTGAGTAAAATATGTTGCTAATCAAGAGCAGTTCTATGAAACAAAAAATTCATAATTTGTATTTTAGTCAGTTCGTTTATAGTTTATAAAATAGACATATTCCACTTAAAAAACAGTTCTATAAATAGCTTTACTCAACTATCTCTGTTCTTGATCTCCAGCATATAATTCCTTTGGAGATAAACCAAGACTTCTGATGACATTTTTTCCTAATGTTGCACAATAATATTAGCTTCTGAATAATCTAAGTTGTACAGGAATAATCGGAGAGTAATTTCTATTAATTTATTTAAAATGAATTAGTATTTCCAAGCCTAGAAATCAATTATATCCCTGCAAAATAGAAGTCCTGTTGAAACTAAGTTAAAATATTTAAATATTTATGCAACTATTATTTAAAAAGTGTTGTCATCAAAATGAGATCAATGCAACTAATATCTGATTCATTCGGTGACAATGAATCAGCCAAATTGGTAATTGGTTTTTGATTTGGGGCCGGATCGAGTTTCGCATCCCTGGTCTATCTTTGGACCTGATGATGACGCAGCCTTATCAGGGGCGCTGCTCCGCGCCTCCACCGCCCAATCCCGCCCTGCTCCCACCTGCACACACTGTATCTTTATCGACGTCTGCAGGTGGCTATTAAGTTGTCGCCGTCGAGGCGCCAAACGGCCGCTGGAACAGCAGATTCATGATGGGAACTGGGCTGGATGTGTGGATGCGGATGGCGTGCCAGTGCCAAGTGCCAAGAGTGGAGTGGACATCCTTGGCGCCCGTTATTGGCATGCGAACATGGCATACGAGGAGCCACTGGCTCAGCACATTGATTGGCAGGCGCTATTTTTAGACCCGGCCAGCTTCCAGATTCTAGCTTCTAGCTTCCAGCCTCCAGCCAGACGATCGTGATTGATTGCCGGCTCCGAGCAGAAGGAGGAAGACCAGGAGGAGGGCCCAAGAGCTGCGCTTGTCAGCCGTTGATTATGTAATGAGAAACGCTGGGCAGGAGCAGCCGGCCCCCAGATAACTCGTACTGTATCCATAATGAGCCCGTTGAACTTGAGCACATATCTCTTTGGGATGGCTGGGATGACTGGGATGGCTGCGTTGGCTGGGCTGGAGAGAGATGTATCTACAATTCCTTAACGTCAGCGGTATAATTGTCACACGACCTAAACTGGCCCCTTGATCATTGATTGAGCGTAATAATAAAATTCAATTGGACTGCCTGCTTCGCTCTTGACTGACCCCGGAGCAAAGACCACGGAACTCGGAGAGAACGGAGCATGGAGCACGGAGAACGGAGAGCGAGGCAACCCATTCGGAATCGAAAACAAAAACATGTTCGGAACATTCCATTATAAAGACATATTTTTGGGCTATTGACGCCTCTTTTGCAGAACTCTTGTTATTGTTTACTTTGCTTCCTGGGGATGCGATGGGTTCACATTCGGATCCATCTATCGAAGCGATTATCATGTTTGGGCCCAGACAGATCGGCTGGGAATATTCCACGCGTCTCAATAAATTATGTGTGCTTATAGTAGTTATCATAATTAATTGCCAGCGGATGAAGGAAGCCGTGTCAACACTTTTCGCACTTTTTCAGGGCTGTGACTGCACTCTGATAACAGTAGTAGCCGCAGCCTCAAACAAATCCCCGAGTGACTGAACATATAACACACTCCTTATCGCCTGAGAAAGCACAAGACCAGAAAAGGCCACGATGCGATGTGCCTTGTCCCGTCTACAAGACCCAAGACCCAACACCCAACACCCGAACCTTGTATTATGCTTCATGGTAATCATAATCTGCCTCTCCATAGGTCCTGTGCCGCAGAGTTCATTCCATTCAATAGTTGCCATTGCCCACACTTCACTCGAGTGGACGCTGATTATGGGCGATCGTAAAATATGATCATAAACTTGAGTTGATTGTTTTGGCGCCAGTCATAAAACAGATTCGAAAAGAAATCAAAAAAACAGTAGCGCTTATCGGAGAATGCCTCCAGCTGTGGTCCACATTTGGGCTAGAAAGGCGCACACATAGATGACGATCGAAGATCTGTACTTGGACTGAATTCATAAGTGACCTGATGCAGTGGAGACTCCAAACCAGTGATAACCAAGAGAAAAGCGGTTGTTACCGAAGTAGAACCGATCTGTCAAAAGGCAATATATATCATTGATTTGATCATTTATAATGTTAAAAGGTTCTAAGATAGAGATTGAAGTCAGAGTAACCAGAAACCATGTGTTTCCAACTATAGCATTGAATTAGATTAGACCCTACAAGAGCTGGGCTCTCCATCCGATTTGATCACGCCGAAATCCCAGACATTTGGAAATTCCACGCGCCGCTCGATGAGCGTATCAGTACGTAACATATTGAGTACGGGGAAGTCATGATCATCATGTCGCCGCCTCAGCCGCCGCCGCCGCCATAGAGATACGCATGTGTGCGCTCTGGTAGCGGTATTTTTCCTGGCTGGGTTGGCATGATTTGGTCAAAGCGCGATATTAAGGCAATAGGTCAATTGTTATAAATTGACATCAATGTAAAAAGCGCTGCTCCCCGAGCGCGGAGCTTGGGAGCCCCAAGCCACTGGTGGCTCTGGAGGCACGCGCTCTCCGCTCCGAGATCGACGATTGGGGGAGCTGGTGCACAACACTGATTCGATCAAGTCGGGTAATTAAATCATTCCGCCTTACATACGAGCACACACAGAGGCGACGAACGCAAATTGCATTCGATGGCTTGTTGGGATGATAAATCGAAAACTATAATCTGATTATCAGGAAAGCAAACTACAAAATGCTGAAAGATGTATTTACATTTCTAAGAATTACAAATTTATGACGGAATAGTATTTAGCACGAGACTTGAAGTTCGAAGGAAATAAATTTAGTAATTATATATAAATAATTCAAATTATAATTCCAATAAAATCTGAGAGCTTTTTACACGCTTTTTGGTAATATAATTTGTATATTTCAGTTATTTGACACATTACTATACCCTTTCAAGGAATTATAATATGAGTTATAAGCCTGTAACTAAGTGTAAAGGTCTTCAGCATTAACGGGCTACAAAATTTAACTCTATTTTATTGAAAATTAAATTTGTTAAATTTTAAATTTATAATGCTGATTTCTTAACCCAATAAAAACTAGCATAAAATATATTTCTAACTTAGTTATGATTGATTTATATATATTTTGACCTCCCAAAGTTAGCTTCCCTTCTTGTTAATATATAAATCTTTCAAAATACAAAAAATCACCGGCTCAGTCTGTAATCCATTCAAGATTCGAAACAAACACTCGTATCTGTTGCTCCCCTCGATTATGGAAAATATTTTTCGGGGCTCGATCTTTTTGGAATGCCATTTCTGCCCGAATCAATCGCGTGGGGCACAAAGACTCTTGAGTCATGATCGCATTTTGTTTTGATCGGAGAGAATCGGTGCGAGTACGAGTACTATATAATGCAGGGAAGTCAAATATCAATGAACCCGCGGCAGGCGCTTATGAAATAGGCTCGAATGTTACTTCTATATTCGCAAGTGCGCCGGATCGGCGGCATTTATTTATAATTGCCAATATATAAATCACAATGCGACAGTGCGGCAGTGAATTGAAATTCATTGAGAGTCAGAGTCGGAAAACGTGCAGGCGCCGCCCGCCCGCCGTTGAAAAGTGCTTTCAATAAACTGCAATTATCAATTTTGTGTACGCATTAAGTGAGCGCCGATGATGCTTGGTGCCTATAGATTTGAATATACGGCCGAGTACATAGAGGATTCCACACACAAACACCCAGAGCGGCGTTGATAAGCCGCGGCTATTATCAATTATCAATTGAATATTAAAAAAAAAAGTACTCGCCGGAGAGATGCTGCTTAGTTCGGCGATAGGATCCAATCGGATCCGATCTTGTACACAGCAGCGTCTTAGTACGGCCCGCTCGCAATTTGCAGCAATTCAATGCTACTTCCTAATTGAAAAATTAAATCATCTGGGCGGCAATTAAGATTCGCCTGCCAGCTGCAGCTGCAGCATCTCCAGCTCCTGCTCCTCCTCCAGCGCCCAATTTGCCCAATTGAGGGATAGCCATAGATAATGAGGCGGCGGTACCGGACCGGACTCTTTTTACGTAAACAAGTGACATTGTTATTGTTTTAGTATCTACTGGGCGGGAGGCTGTAAACAAGCCTGGGGATCTGATCCCATCCGATCCGATCCGATGCGATGCGATCTGAGGAGCACATTTTCGTGCATTTACATAAACGTATTGAAATTTGTGTACGATTTGCCTTATTATTTATTCGCTCGGTTTTTTTTATTGGGTTTAAGGAACCTAAATTGATAGCCGGCCGAGCGGAAAATTCTGCTTCTCCACGGAACTCGGCTACTGGCCTTGAACTCCCCTTAGCCAAGAAAATGTTTGATTGATTCCACGGCGGAAAAGTCCCCGCCACAATTGATTTTCTTTGCCATTTCCCCGAGTCTCTATGGGTTTTTACCAATTTCGAATTCAGTTGAAATTGTTTTTCTTAAAGAAATTTCTATGATAACACTAACACACCTATTTAATGTTCTAGAAAAACTCTAAATTAGTCTGACAATTTACAATTTATATAAGCGAAAATAAATAGTATACAAACAAACCAACTAATATCCCTTTTAAACTTCAACATCAACTTTAATCGTTAAAAACAAATGTTTTTTAATGAGATATCCCAAAACAACAAATAAAAAAATATTCAAAGATTGCTACAGCAACCAAAACAGTGATCCCACTCACCTAAGTTTGTTCCAATTCATTCGTAGCTTGTACAAGTTAAAGTTCATATCCGTAAACGAACGCATTTCCATGTCGTCCAGCTGCGAGTGCGTGATCTTCAGGTCGATTTTCGTGTCCGGGTTGAGCTTATTGGCCAGGCTGTCCACCACGGCGTTGAAGGATTCCAGCTTTTCACAGTTGAGCTCCACATGGTTCCAGGCCTTGCCCGTCTCGCAGGTGCAGGGCGAGATCTCCGGACGCACCGAGCACTGGAGCGAGGCCAGGTGGAAGACGGTGTACACGAGGGACGTCATTTTGGCGACCACTCAGGCGATCACTGAGGTAAACTCGATTTTCGAATTCCGATTTCACAATTCTTTGGCACAGCAAAAATATATAAGTATATTTATTTATGTTTTCGGTTATTTTTTGAGAATTTCGGGTTCTGTGTTCGCAGTTCACGAGGCACCAAGATTCACTGTTTTTTTCCGGACGATGCCAGGACGCGTTGCTAGCGCTCGGGCGGCGGATTAGTAACTGTTCGAGCAGGCAGCTCGGAAAATGCTCGGGAAATTACCCACTAGACGCACATATGTGTACGTGCGGGGGTTTCCATCGCAGCTCGGTTTTCCAGCAGGATTGCGTTTTCGTTTATGTTTTCGATTTCGATTCCGTGGATTCCCTGAACCGCCGCTGGCATCGGATTTCAAAGCGGCACACAGTCACAGCTCTTGGTTGAAACAAACACACACGGCACCAGCACCAGCACGCACAGCACTTTGGGATCGAATCGGTTGGATCTAATCGCCTGGGATATGTGGAGGGCTGGAGCTGCTCCTCCTCCGCTTCTAGTGCACTCTCCCCGGCTTCCCGGCACCCACAGATCTCGATCTCTCTCGGATCTCCCTTTCTATCTGGCTAGACCTCTTGACCCGCTCGGCCGGGTGTTTGTGTATATAGATCGCCGATGCTCGGAATTAATCTTCTAAAAAATTGTATTGTACTATATATTGGTTGTGTTTTTTTCGAACGAACGCCGCGATTATGTGTATGGGTGTGAGTCAAAGTCTCGGTTCCGATCGATTGAATCGCTTCTAGCCCCGGTGATCACGTCTTGATTCCAGCACGGTCCGTTTGTGACTGGGAGTGGGAATAAAAACGCTGAGGATCCGTATGCCGATGCTGCTACAGCTTCTGCTGCTGCCGCTGCCGCCGTCGCTGCTGCTTCGGATGATGCTACTGCTGCTGCTGCTGCTGCTACTGCTGCTGCTCTCTCTCGGATCTCTTGGCTCTCCGCGGAGCAGATTGAGCGGCTTTTTGGCCAATTGGCGACCTGGGGATCTAGGCAAAGCGGGCGCTGCGTGCCGGGACTCGTGTAATTGTCCACAACACTCAATTACATGTGTTCCTGTTCTTTCGGCGCCAGCCATCAATCTCCAGCCACATCTCCAACTCAATCTCGATCTCAATCCCGATGTGCGTGTTTGTGCCCCCTTCGAGCGGCTGCCTACTGCAGTTGGGATCTTCTTCAGTACCTAGTTCTATGTATGGGGCATCATTATCGTGGATGTGGACACATGTTGGTGCGTGTGTGCGCCGGGGTACTCAGTGCTGACATTCAGCAGCCTTAAAAACAGGATGGAAAATGATGAAAACTGTATTATTTTGGTTTTATTTTAACACTAGTTTATACTTATTTTATAGAAGAAGCTAAATAGACTTTAAAAACAACCTGCTGCACTTTGATATATATTGTTTTTGTTGAAATTGTTAACTATTTTTATGAATTTGTATGATTATAGGAATGATTATGTTTATAAGATTTTAAATTGCTTGCATTAAACTAATAAATTTAGATATTTTGAATAGAACATTATTCAATTGCAGTTTCAAAATCAAATAAAATTCAATTTCTTAAAGGATTTTAACATCTTCTAAAAAAAAGGACAAATTGTCTGCACTGCTGGTACATATGTGCAGCTTGTTGTTTTAGGCACTCTTAATAAATTGTCCTTTACATATACAGACGCCCCGACATCTGGCACTCGCTGAGAAATGTTTTTAATTATGACGTTTCGTTCCGTTCCGGATCGGATCGTATCGTATGGGATCTCGGGGTGCCGTGCCTGGTTAGCAGAGATTGAATGGAACCGGCTTGTTTAAGGATCTGCTGCCGCCCAATTGAGATTGGGCCAAACATTTCAGCATGGCAGCAGATGAAAATTTTCCACTGGCGCCAGCTGCAGGAGGGGAGCAGAGTAGCTGGAACAGCAGCAGCAGCAGCAGCAGGAGGAGGAGGAGGAGGAAGAGGAGGTGGCGAAGCCATGCATCAAAGTCCGCTGTCTTAATTTATTTCGAAGTTCTGGGCCCTGCGCATGCATAATGAGCCACTCGGCGCCTTAAATGCACTCGCCGCGAATTCCGCACATTCCCTGGATTGCGCGTGCCAACGATGTCGATGTCGATGTCGCTGCCTATGTCTCCTCGCCGATCTGGCCGCAATTAATCATCGGGATCATCGGGCGGGGAGCTGTGAGCAGGCGAGTGAGTAGCTTCTGTGGACCATCCAACTTGCTGACACGCACCATCCGCGTCTGCGTCCAATACCACATCATCGAGATGGACTTCCATCCCCATTTTCCAGGCTGCAGACTACCAGCTTCCAAGAAGCCTTGGCACGATTATGTTTAGGGTCGTCTGAAAGATTAACGTAATTACATACAGCAGGGCCCATAACTGTATGAATGATAATAATAATGCACAGAATCCTATTTTTACATATTTTATAACACTTACAAATTCTTTTTGTAAGCTAAGCTGAACTAAACTATTTGACGAAGAGGCAAAAATCCTTATAAATCATATATACCTATACTTTCTGGAGAAGAAATAAATACCTTCGGTTTTTTTAATTAAATACAATAATGAAAAATTAAATAAAAGAATTTATACTAAGCGTCATATGCTACAGGTAACTACATTCTGTAAACAAAATAAGTGAAGAGGAAGAGAAAAGAAATACAAAATTAAACAAAAGAATATAAGTTAAAACGCTTTCAATCATGGTAAAGGTATTTTCTTTCGATTTCCCATTGACCCGGTGTAATGTCTGACAGGTTTTTCGAAACGCACTGTTCCCCATAACTGTGGGTATTAAAAATATACTTCGATTACGTAGCCAGTCTATTTATAGGATCCAATCATTCAGAGTAAATATTTAAAGAAAAGCGTCAAGTATTAATAATTATTATTTATTCATACATGTTTTCTCCTCTCTTTTTTCGTTTTCATTATTTGCGGTTATTATTTGTTTGTATTTTTTTGCACATAAATATTCTCAACATTTTTATGTGACACATTTTCGTGTTGTTCGATTGCAGGCGACAACAATAACAAGAGTAGCGTAGGCTCGTAGGAATTCGATGTCGATGTCAATGGCGATGGCATGGGAATGGTAGGATATGTGGGCTGGTCAAATGGATGGATACACGCCTCCTCAAATCGATATAGCTGTAATGACTGGGCAAATCCACTTGAGCTGCCGCTCTGCACATTCCGGGATCGATCGTCATAGGCCATTCAGCAATCATGTGCCAGCGGCTCACGTCAATGCCGGCGGCGCCGTCCAAGATATTTGGCTGGAATTCGGAATTTGGCTGTCGTCACGGGTCTGTACGGCTCTCTCTTCACTACCACGTCACGCGCCGTGGGGACGCCACAGCCATTTGGGACAATTGAAAGCATTCCGCGCGGTGTGTGGTCCCCATTCATTTCAATCCAATCCAATCCACTAGCCATTCGGTTTTGGTTAATAAGTGTGTTTATTTTGCTCCTGCCTGGGCTCCCGTTCTCGTGTGTGGTGGATACATATGTATATCAGTTGGATATTATTATTCTATATAGGTCGAAGCATTTGCTAAAGGTCCTCTCCGTGTGTGGGTGTTGTCGCCGTAATCGTCGTCTCCTCGCTTTAAACAGAACTTATCCATTAACTAAATTAAATACGATGCGTTAAAGTAAAATGTACAACAAGCACTAGCTGGCCGGGTGACCCACTGCCCGCCGCCTACTTCTGTTCGGCGAACTTGGCTATCTGCGGATACTTGTTGGGCTTGTAGTCGGCATCCTGCTTGATCCTCTCCCGGACAATGCTTCGCACTGCATCCGTGTAAGAGGCCTGGGTGGCGGCGTCGTGCGCAATGGAACCGATGACGGTGTCCGCACTGATCGAGGAACTGGAGGCACTGCCATTGACGCTACCCAGGCCGGAGTTCTGTATGGCCCGCTGCACTCCGCTGGCGATGAGGCACTCCACGCTGGCTGTCGGCTTCTCCGACTGAATAATCTTGCGCCGCTTGGCGGACATTCCAGAGATGTAGGCATCGGAGTAGGGTGGCTGGGGGCGGTTGCTCTGCTGCAGGAATGGGAGGCGTTTAAATGGATATCAACTTGAAGGGACCCTCTGGAGGACCTACCTCAGTCTGGGTCTGAAGGTCGCGGGTTATCACTGGCAACCAGTCGTTGGGGAAACTCATGTGCCAGGGCTCGGAGCCCACAATCACGGCGGGTAAGGTATCTGCGGGGGCACTGCTGCTACTGCTGGCAGCCACTTCGGCCATTTCCACATCAGTGTCCAGAGTTTCCAGCTGCGGAGGTTGTGGTTGCTGCTGTGGGTTAAACGCCAATGGCGGTGGCGCCACAAAAGGCTGCTTTTAGTGATGCCTGTCGCTCGGCAGGAAAGTTATGGTAAGTGCTTACCTCGGCGGCATCAGTGGGAGAGGCTGCTTGGGTGCTGCGCAGGACAAGGAACTGTTGGGCATCCACGGTGTCCGTCTGGGCGGGAATTGTGGGGTCTATATAGATGCACAAGAACTGTAGCGCTTCGTTGCGGAAATCTACAAAAGAGGCAAGTGAGCTTGCGTCCAGGATTTTAGCTATTGTATTTGGAATCTTACTAGATCGGAGGGGAGCACACAGCAGGCGCATCAGTTGGCGCCAGTAGAGCTCCGCATTGGCGCTGCCCAGGCACAGAAAGAGGACGCTGTAGAGACGCTTGCGGAACTGGTCGCAGATCTCCTTGAGGCTCTGCTCGAACTGGGCACTCGATCCCGCCGACCCGCCACCCGTCGGAGCGCTGCTGCACAGCTCGATGATCAGGCGCAGACTGACGCGCAGGATGTTGCACACCGAGTCCCTGGAGTTGTACTCTGGGCGCTCGTATTGCGGCAAATAGACCAGGCTCTCGCCGAACCATTCCAAAGCCCGTCCGATTGCGTCGGGGATCGTCTGCTCGTTGATGGGCACTCCGCCGGCGAAGAGACTGTCGTTGAGGAAGTTGCGCAGCTGCGAGCGCAGGTTGCTTGCATCGATGTGTGGCAAGGTCGGTATCGGTATCGCCTGCGATAATGGAGCAGCGGCGGTTGGGGTGACCATAGCAGATGCCGCTGATGCTGATGCTGCTCCTGATGTGCCCAAGTTGGCTGCCACTCCCTCGGCGGTGGCGACGGCGGCGCTGCCTGCCGGAGCTGATTGCGCATTATTTCTCAGATTATTAAGCAAAAAATTAGCGAGTATGGTGGGGAATTGTCTGGACAGGCGGCCGGTGGCGGTCTGGATGCGCCCCCGCCGGACGGCTCCCAGGCCGCCGTTGGTTGTGCTGTTGCCACCACCAACGAGGACCGGTCGAGCCGTCGGTAGCCGATCGCGATTGATGGGCACTCTTCCCATGACACGCACTCTCGCGGCTCCACCCCTAAGGGTGGTGCTGCCACCACCACCACCACTACTACCAACGGGGGCGACCTGGCTATGGGTCTGGGTCTGGGCCTGCGCCCAGGCTGCCGGCCGGAGGCTGTTCAGTTGATTGCTGGCGGGACGCTGGCGGCGCGACGACCACGTGGAGCGTACGTTGGCAGTGCCGCGTTGGATGCGATCAGAGGTGACTAGATGATGACATGGATAGAATGGAGATTAATGTCAAAGATGGAGGCCGGTCGACAGTCGAATCAATTAGGGAGTTTGCCCTGCTTAAGGAGCTCCTCCTCTCAGAGGAACTCGAAATTAAGAAAGTCTATTGAGAAAAAGTCTAAGATGATATATTAAAAAAGATATCATTTTAAAATTTATATCCTATCGAATTTTAATTATCGAAAAGTATTTAGTTTAGCCTTTAAATGACATTACTATCAATTAATGTTTCTTAAAAAATCTTATTTAAATAATAATAAACATCTAGTGTTTCTGAATTTAAAATTCGCGAAAGCATGCTGGGGAGCAAGGTCACACCCTGGGATTCGACTAGCACTCAATTGACCGGATCTTTCCATCTCTGTGTTTAATGAGTCTGTGTGCTGATGATGAAGGGGCGTGCGGTGGGGGCGTGGCCGGGAAGGTGGACATGATGTGGCATTGGATAGGCAATAACTGTACTCACCAGGACGAGGTCCAGCGGCTGTTGTGGGCGAGACGATGGCGGCTCCACCTGCTGGCGCCGTGGTGGTGCTGCGATTGTTGTTCGAGCTGCTGCTGGCGTTGGCATTGTGAGGCAGCTGCTCCGGCTCCCTGATGTGGTGACTGTTGCAGGGCAGGAAGCGGTCAAAGGCCGTGTGCGTGGGCGCAATGCGTCCGCCCCAGTTGTTGTTGCCGCCAATCTGAATCTGGGGCCGCGATGTCGAGCGAGTCTGGGTCGAGGTGGTGGGCAAAGTGTTGGCCCTCTGTTCTCCGCTTCGAGTTCCGTTCGAAGTGGAGGCAGCTGTCGGGGACTCGGCATTGCCAGCAGTCGGAGAACTTTCATTAGAGACTTCCGGACCGGTGGCGGGAGCTGATGCAGCAGCAGCTGCCGGGCCAGGCGCTGAGCCAGCGGGAGCCGGACGCACTGCGGCAGTCATCACATGAACCGGCAAGTTGATCGACATGATGTTGGGTGAATTGAATTCGACATGAACATCGGTTGCCTCATTGCTGGCTCTGTTGACCACGGCCTGAAGGAGTCGTGCCATCTCCATCTGGGGATCTGCAAGGCAATCAAAGGGGAGTTAGAAGCGGCTCTCTAAAGAGATCTTAAGCTGGGATTAATCTGGTTAGGGGCGGGACTCAAAAAACGAAGAACAGGGTAAGTGTAACCAAAACAAGGGATGCAGTGAATGAGCTAGTGAAACAAGGTTAGTCCGACGTGACTGAGGTGAGAGCGGGCTTCAAACCGAACAACCAAACGTACTGGGCGGTGGCAGGGTCACTGGCACATAGACACGCAACCTGGGGGCTGCCCTGGGGGGCTCTTGGACAGTTGTCTGATCTTGATCTTCGTGATCGTGCTCTAGAAAATCATCAAGAAATACAATGGTCGATACAGAGAGTTTCATTTAGAGAGAAAAAATCTTGTTTCTCTCTTTTCAGATACTGTCTTCTTGCTATGAAACGCGTTGTATCAAGACTGATATGGGAGTTCAAGTATTAAAAAAAAACCTTACCCATTTCCATACGTGGCTGCTGTTGGCCCTGAGAAGCGGCGGCGCCGGCTGCAGGTGGTGCCACCATGGGCTCATCGACAGGATCCTCGACGCTTTCGCTTTCCGAACCAAGAGCGGCTGCAGCAGCTGCATTGGCGGCATTAGCCGCTGCTACGTTGGCAGCTCCGGCAGCGTTAGCTGCCCGAACGGCCATCTCAGCAGCGGCTCCCGCAGCCCGACTGGCAATTTCCACCATGGCCGCAGCGGCTTGCGCTGCTTGCACATTAGGAGCTGGCTCCGAGGCAGAACCAGTACCAGCAGCTGCGGGAGCGGCAGTCGGAGTGGCCGCCGCCGTGGCGGGAGTTTGAGTTCCTGGTGCAGCGGCAACATGTTCTCCAGATCGGAAGGCCATCTCGTTGAGCAGACCTGGCGGGGGAGCCAGGAAGTTGGGCGTAAATATGTTATTGGAGCGTATGTAGCCACTCTGCTCAACAAGAATCGGTCGGCAGGTGAGCACTCGAGGTCCCGGCTGCGATAGGTCCAGCATTAGATCGGAGATGGCGTGCTGGGCGTGGGAGAGGTAGTGGAAAGCCTCCGAGACTCGGTCGAAGATGCGCTGAGCATTCTCACGTCCAGCAGTGTCCTGGGAAAACAAATTTATACGGTTGTAGAGTAACGACCTTCATATACACTCAGGCCTGGACACTCACGCTCTCCTCGAAGGTTGGATCGTTCTGGAGGATCTCGTAGTACCGATCAACGAAAGGCGCCAGTCGCTCCTGCACTCGGCGATAATGCAGAATGACCTGGGCCAGGACTTGGGGCCGGGTGCGGCGTCTTGGACCCGCGTTATTGGCTCCCTCTCCGCCAGCCTGAGCAGCCGCTGCATCGCCAGCGTTAGCCCCAGCCGAGGAGGAGGTACTGGGTGCCGCAGAAGAGGCGGCAGCAGCAGCAGCAGCAGTCGTAGCCGGCTGACCACCAACTGCACCCTCCACCTCCGGGTCCGGAGTAGGTGTTGCCGAACGATCAGAGGCCCCATCGGCGGCCTCATCGTCCGTTTCGATCACATCCTCAATGATGACTGTGGCCGCTGTTGTCTCACCGCTGGCATCGCTGGGGGTTCCCGCCGCAGCTCCCTCGCTGCCAGCAGCCTCTCCCGCCCGCTGCTGGCTGGTCTCGCCGCTCTCGTTGGTGTAAACCGTGGGCAGCTGCACCACCGTGTAGTTGCGGGCTCCTGTACGTGACAGAGCAGCGGTCACCGCGTCCTGGACCATGTCGATAATGTTGTTATTGCGCGGCAGATCCGTGGAAGAGACGCCCACCTCAACGACCGTTGACTCCATGGACCAGCGACCGCGTTGCAGAATGTCCAGAGACTGGTTGTTTAATCCCACAGCCGGGTTTTCCAAATACGCTGCTATGTTGCCGGCGCAATCGATCATGTGCATGGCCACAGTGATGCGGTTGATGCAGAAGGACGAGGAGTTCGGATAGCGAGTGGGCGGAGTGCGTGTCTGCAATGATTAAGGTTTACTTTAAAGTCAAATGCATAGAGGAATGTGTGGTGAATACACACCCCGGCCACTGGGCCATTGTTCACTGGTATGGCCATGGTGCCCACCAACATGCCATCGAGGGCTCGGAAGTAGGGCGAGGTGCGCATTCCTGGCGGCGGACGTGCCACATTCCGGAAGGTGCGCATCGGTTCATCATTGTTCCTGGAATTGGCTCCGCGCTGCGAGAACGGCGGACGCTCCGCCACGTGCAGCACCTTACCGTCGACATCTGTAGATGCAGAAAGGTAAGTTCAGTGGATTTCAGTGTGTGCAATCTCAGGAGGCATGACTCACCGTATTCCTTCACCTGCTTCTCGTCGGCGAGAACGCGACCCTGGTAGATGATGCGCTGGTTCTCCGCCGCTATGTTGGTCTTCTCCGCTATTTGGTCCTTGAACTGACGGATCGTGATCTGGAGCGGGGCAGGGCGGGGCGCGACGCGGCGGGGATATATGCATATGTAGAAGCCTCTAGATCTCTGGCCACAACCTCAAAAAAACTTACCTCATTGTCGATGCTGAATTCGTGGGTGCGCGCATCTAAGGTCTTCACCTTAAGATTTATTTGCATTTTCGCTGCCGTTCGCTGTTCGCTGGAAAGTCTCTTCGAATTCTCACTTTTTCGCTGGGAAATCCGTCGTTCGCTCGGCCAGGGGGAAGGGGGAGCAAGGGGAGGAAATCCGTTTCGGTGTCGGTGTCGCTGTCACCGTCTCTCTCTCTCTCTCTCTCGCTCGCACTCACTAGCTTTCGGTCGCCTTGGCTTTTCCGGACACGTTTTCACGCAAGCTCGCGCGATGCTGCTTGATCTTCGTTCGCCGCAAAATAAGCTCGCTCTCGGCTCAAAGCTGTATTTAGAGCGGATATTTTGTAAAAACCGTAACGATTTTACAATTTGACAACAGCGGCTGAATTTCACTGGAATTTACGAGGTGTGACCGTACCGGAAAATTTGTTTGTTCCGCGCCAGTGTGGTCAGCTCAAGGTCGGGGGCAAAACTCGAAATGTGCGGTGTTTATATAACTAGATCTGGTCACACCAAGCGATTTTATAAAAACTGTTTAAATATCAATGCATGGATATAAAATCCAATGTGACTCATCGTCTCCTTCGTACCAAAACAACTTTAAAACGCTTTTCGCCGGTGTTGATACTGTATTTAATAAATTTGTTGAGACCGAAAAAAGTTTTGCTATGCTCTTCGTACAGCTGGTCACACTAGTTTTAGCCCAGACCAAAACCCAGCAGCATAAAGCTGTGTTGGAAAACATGCACCTTTGGCGGGTTGTTTGAATTTCCAGAAATATGCTCACTCTTAGGAAATAGTTCATTTCCACGTTCTCTTGGCAGCCTTGAATTAACTAAAAGGCGGAATCTCCTTGGGGAATATCCTTGACTCACCCCACAAGCATAAGATCAGCTCGATAAAAACGTTTAAAGAACTGCACATGTGTGTAACAAGCTGCCACCCTTAACCCAACCCTCCCCAGTCCAGGACTAACCCCCTCCACCTGCTGCCTTTCGACTGCATCCTGTGGGAATTTTTTCGGCGCTGCACATGAAAAGCGGCGTTTGAATAATAAAGAAAAGAAAACACGGCCACGGCAAGGGGGAAAGTCAGCCAAGACGCAAAGGTGTGTGTGTGGGGCAACCAATTCTTCGCTTTGAATATTTAAGTGGCGACGCCGTGGCATCGGGATAACCAGAAGGACAGGGGGGAACGCCAACCGCAGCTAACACAATTTTTCGCATACCCCTTGCCGGCAGTCTTGCCTTGAATTGTGCGGAAATTTGATTTAATGTCTGCGATTGTGAGCCTTTCTACGAAGCTCAAAGTGATTGCGACGAGCCCTTATTTTCCGCAATGAAAACATGGGTCGAAAACGGCCACTGGCAGCTTGTTGAGCATGATATAGAAATTTTGGGATTCCTTTTAAGAGGATTTTTAGCCATCAATAAAAGGAACAATGTCTATTTTATTTTGGATAATGCTTCTTGTGAATAGCCCCTGACTTTGTTTATAGTTGGATGGATTCTAAAATATTTCCTTATTATTTTTAGAATTATTTACTGACATAATTACATTTACCTCTAATTTATATAAAAACACACGTAGTTTTAAAATTACATTAAATTGCATACTTACTGCAAATATTTTACCATTAACACAAATAATTAAAAATGTAACGAACCTATTTAAAATTAATTATCTTTCCTTATCCATCGTAATCTCTTAATTAATCAGAAACACAAAGAATTCAAATAATTATGTATATTTTTGGTAGCAACTTAATTTCCCTAGAAAAATATGGGTTAGGCTTGGGTTCGGAAATATAAATAATAATTATAACATTTTTCACAGCCTCCGCGTGGGCCAAGTGCAAGTTTCACAATTTACAAATTGCTTTTAAATGGGCTGTGAAAAAGTTTTAATGAGTTTTCCACGCAGCAGCCCTACATCTAAGCACTGGGCCAAGCCGCCCCCCGCTTGTCAACGATTTCTGTTTATGCATTTTCATTTTCATTATCATTTTACTTTGTGTTCTTTTTATATATTTTCTTTTTTTTTTGGCCAGCAGCACTGCCCTCTCGTTTTCCGCTTTCCATTTGTTATTAAGCGAGTATTTTCCGTTACTTTTCATTTCTTTTCTCGCCATTTTTGTTGCTGCAAAAGTTTGTCCGTGGCAGTGTCACAGTGGGCGGTGGTCCGTGGGCGTGGCATTACATTGAAAATACTTCGAGGGGGCGAGAGTCGCTTAATGAAATTATATCAATCGGGCAGATCAGCCACCCCCGAAGGTCCTTGTGCCTGGCAGCTGGCAAATGACATTTGCTTTTTCCAATTGTTCATATTTTCATTAAGCGGCATTTGAATGTTTCGCTTCCCGGAATGTAACCTGCAATTGCTTTCGCTTCGAATAGAACTCCAACCCCACACGATTCCGTTTCTAATTTCGGTCTGGTCAAGACCAGGGCCCAGGAGCAAGTCTCACGTCAAATTAAATCAAGCTGTAATATAAAGAAAATTGAAGCCAAGTCCCCTTTGTGCCATAAAGCACGGCGAGCGAAGGAGCTCGGTCATTCAATGGAGTGGAGGTGTAGCAATGGAGCTGTCCTTGCGGTGGCATGATGTTGAGAAATGGGGGTGAAGTGGGGAGTGAAGTGGGCAGCTGATTGGCAATATAACACCAAGGAACCTCTGGTTTCTTTAGCGGAATTTAACCCGTGTGCACATAATGCTGTGTGTCTTTAAAAAGTATGGAGAATAACCCTATATTCTATATAATTTTATAAAACTATTAATTCTATTAAATAATAAAAAGAATTTTAAACAGACAAATTCGAAAGGAAATTTCAATCCAGAAATGTGGAAAGTAGCAGGGATAAATATTTACTTATCCAAAAATACTGTTAATGGTCCTTAAAGTTATAGCAAATTTGTTAAATAGGCAAAAATTTTCGGGGTATTTTTAATTTTCATTATAAATTATAGTAACTAATAAATGAGAATAAGTTTCTAATTTTCTCTTCTCAATAAAATCTATCAAAAAAAAACTTTAAAAGGTGTCAAAAAATATGAAATAGATCTTTTACTTTCACAAACGATGTTCCACTTTGTTCCTAAATTAGGCCAACAACTAACATAATGATTAAATTCTTAACTTTTGACATGATTAAATGAACCAAAGTATATGTACACATGGAGTAAAAAAAAAACATTACCAGTTGTAATTGCCAGTAAATAATTTCCAACTGCCAAATGGCAACTGCACTGGCCTCATAAATACAACCGCCAACTAACCGTGCCAATTTATAGTCAACACTTAATCTAAGCTGTCAATGTGGATGCAACAGCAGTTAGTAGTGGCGAACTGCTAGTATCGTAATTGGCGGGGATTACGACAAAACGTAAAAGTGCAGAACGCGGCATGTGAATCCGGAAGTTGTGCTCGGAATTGGCCAAAGTGAAGAAGTCGTAAAGTTTTAGTTGCATTCTGCCGTCTTCGCCTTCGAATTGGACGCTTAATTTATGTTTCAATTCCAATTAGCCAACGAGGCGCGGGCTTTTATGCTACATTTCTTTCTTTTCGCTGTCAAGTGCACTGAGAACAAATATTGGTACCACAAAAGAATATCTAAGGTATTAATCGAAGGTGAAGTCTATGCAAAAATTGAGTTTGTTTGCTTTGTATTATGTTAACTGATTTCCAACAATGAAATTTTTTTATGAGAGCAATGTGATGATTTTTAAGGTTTTTTTTTAAATAAATGCAATTTAAAACAGCAGCACAATATTATTATTAATCTTAGTACCTTTAAATTGTATATAGAAAATATTTAAAAGTTAATTCGCGGTATTTAGTCGCCGTGTAGCCTGGTAATTGACTTTCGGCCTGGCCCTGACGCGTCATTTGTAATTGTATATTGGCACGAGGAGAGCAGGGCGAAGAGCATGGCGACGACGAGCTTAAGCAGCGTTTATTAGCCATGGCCAAATGCAGCTAATTGAAGTTCAAATTGCGTTGGCGCACGAGCTGAGGCGGCAGGAAACCGTTGAAATGTAAGCACTCACATGTGAGTCCTGTCGGTTCAATAAAACGTTAACTTGAGTCAGACGACAAAGCAGACGTAAACGAAGACGAATCCACTTAAGGGCCAAAAAAAGAAAAGAGAAAAAAGAAAAAACGAAGCAAACTTAATGCGAAAGCCAATTCAACACTCAAACACAATCAGCAAAGAAAAGCAGAGTCGAGAGCTGGGGAAATAAAATCAAGCATAAATGCAATAATACAATTTATGTGCCAAATTTCATAAGGACCATAATGGACACACACACACACACACACTCGTTCTCTGATCCTTAATCCCCACAATAAAGATACGTATCGAGTGGAACCAACAAAGGTGACTTTCTCAACTTCTCGGCTTTGCAATCGATGTAATCGTAATCACATTCGGCACCGATGTCGATGCTATTCGCTATTTGCGAGTGTGTGTCACTTTTTCTCAGGTCTTGCCAGGCAACAATGTGCCCAACACTTGCCAACCGGATGTCCGGCCGGTCCATCCATCTCTTTCTGCCCCTGTCTCTGTCTCGTTTGGAAAGTTAACAACATTTGCTTGACGTTTGCCAATTGCATTATGACTCAATTGCGAGCTGAACGATTTTATGGACGAGCGGCAGAACCAAAGAGAGGCATTCGCATCAATAAAGCAACTTCAACTTCAAGTCTAGTGTCGGTCCATTGCACTATGGGGTTTTTGACCTGTTTTTGTGGCATTAATTAATAACTCAGTCAGTTTTGGAGATATCGACATGAAACTTTACCTACCGTCATTATGTGTTCCTAGGAACATATAGTATAAAAATCGTTCGGATCAGAAAACTATATCCTATAGCTCCCATAGGAATGATCGGGTAAAACTAAAAATAATTTAATGAAATTTAAGGAGCTCAAATTTGTTGCTCTTTTAACACGATATACCAATTTTAAGCTTAATCGGATAACTTTTCCCCTAGAACCTATCTGACCAAAATACCGGATTTCAGTGTTTTTCTATACAAATGCCATACAAATCGGCGTTGGAGAATGTGAGGTTATCTAAGGAAAATTCAAATTGCACCAAAAGTGCGCAAAAGTGCACAATAAGACTAATAGCCTTTTGTTCAGAATTGACAACGCTACAGCATACACTTAGACGCACTGAAAACTAATGCAAACTTCTATTTCAAAACTCTTCTCAAAGTTAAAATTTGTTTCTTAAAATTCAGCTTAAGGTGCGTTTATAAAATGACAAAATGTTGGTATAAACACGCACAATTTGAACAATTAATACATTTAACATGTAGTACAAACATGTGAAATCAGTATCCATTAGTTTTTTCCGTTACAAATGGTGTTTTACACGAATAGTTTAATTTCAAAGATCACTTTGTAAAAATTGCAAACTTAGCGTTCGTGCTTTCGGATCCAACAGCTGACTTTACAGCTGTTATGCTAACATATGCTGTTAAGTATTAACATTTT